>CM035172.1:96774024-97031238 GCA_020205615.1 Panax quinquefolius | reverse complement strand
TATAAATATTAAATTATGTGGACTTAATGTTCATGAATTATATGATATGGGTACATAAATAATCCCTAACTTTCCAATTTGTAGTAGCATTAACACATTAAAAGTACATTTTGGGAATTAAAGAAATCAAACTAAGCCTTATGTAATATAATAGCTGGGATTTTAACCGTGTCCCAAAATCTTTGCTCATCACGGTACATGAACAGTAGCCTAACTCTCTATTGTGTATAAACTAATCGGCATTTAAAAGCTAGAATTAGCTGTGATGATGGCCAAGATGGTGGTCGTTGGCCAACTTATGTATACCCAGTGTGCTCTTCTATTTTCCTCTGATTCAAACCATGGTGGAAGAACACTAACTGGTTATGCATTTATCTATATAAAGAACCCTTTCCTTCTCATTTCTTTGTTGCATGAAAATTATTTGATAAATGTGATTTGAGAGTAAGAGCTGCTAAGCATTAGGATATTATAATCAGTGTGTCGAGGAATTCAATTAAGCTTCAAGAGGTATAAAATTCTAACTTTTGTTCTTAGTTTAAGTTTTTTTGAATTCTTAGCAATTACATGAATTCTTTGATAATTAGTATGAATTACCATGTTACCAAATTGTTTATGAAGTTAGAATACATGTGTAGAACCTTTAAGAATGAGTTTATGTATGATTAATGAGAGAAAATCAATATTGGTTTGAGACTCTACAAAATAGAGTACCTTTCTCGGTTCGGTGCAGGAAGGAGGCACATTTTGCACCGATTTATATAAGTGTCTGCATGTAGCAATTGCATCGTCCCCATAACCATAATGTTGTTTCTGTTGGGCTGTGTTGTTTCTAATTTGATATTTACACCTAAAAATGCATGAAAAGAAGTATAACATGTTGTATAAAGTTTTCTTATGAGATATGAGTTGTTCAACATGACTTAGTGGGAGATTTATAACAAAAACTCAAAGTTTTGAAAATGAACTTTAATGGAACTCATGTTCTACAAATTATGAGCTTGATAGTATACATACATGGTGATTTACGAACATGAACAAGCATGATTTATGATTTATAGTTTCTTTGTTCATGACCAAGTTGTTAGGCTCGAGCTAGTGAACTTTTTCAAAGAAAAACTTGACATATTGAAGCTAATATACATGAATACTATACGAAGTATGTGCTGACTTTATAGTGATATTAACATGACTTAGATACACATGATAAGAGCTTTAAAGATATCTTGTATGTGTTAGATTGCAATGTTCAAGTTTAAAGTGATTTCAAAAGTAAACTCGAAAATGTTTTCACACCAAATTGCATTAGTGTGAGTAGTTAAGTTCGAGGATTTAAAGATGACATGTTTATGTTCATTATGTCTCTAAACCTAATTCTTATATGTTAAACATAATGAAATTAAACCAAACATGAATTTAAACATGTTTTAAAGTGATTAATGATGCTAGCTATGAACAAAAGATGTGAACACTTATAAGCATGTGTAGTACAGATTAGGTGATCTCTTTATATGAACATATGGCTAATTAGTACACATTGTGATTGCATGACCCTATTTGGCCTTAATTCCGTGGAAATCCTAAACTAAGACCATGACATATAAAAGTGAACTTAAGATGGTCATACGCAACATGAAAAGTCCTCTAGCATGAATGTATGTTAAGTGTAATTGTTTAGGTATGCTAAGGTATGGGACAAAAGCAGGAAATGAAAGGCTCAACTACAGTGCAGCTAGGGGACATCGTGAGTGGTTGTTGTCCCTAAGCTTCAACCTGGTATGCGCAAATATGCCATCCTGCAGTGTTACCTATTTAATCTGTTTGAGATATGAGGTGTGATGCATGCCTGTGTTGATGTCTAAATCTGTACTACATGTTTAAGCACGATATTTGAAATATCTATAAACATGCTAATGATAAAAGATCATAAAGAGGACATATATTTATAAACTTTTGAACATTGAGTTAAAGGAGGATTTCAAACTATGTTGTTTGATTTTAGTAATGATTTATAAACTGATTGTGTACTATGAATATGTAAGATATGGGATGTAGTATGTATAGATCATACAACTAAGTTAGAGATTTATGTATGTGTTTAAACTTAAATATTATATATGTAGCTAATGAATATCCTATATGCATACCTATATTATGTTAGGATTCAAAGAGCATTGATGAGAAATACTTTGGTAAACTACACTTGAGACAAGTACTCGAACCCTACTCTTTATTGAGCATTACTTGAGCTTGTACTATTATTGGTTGTACAAGTAAATCCTTGAAAGTATGACTCATATCTCATGACTTGATACTTCGTAAGATTAGAAATGAAATTGTTTTCAAACCTTGATTTCGAACGATAATTGTTCATGCATATACTTTAAAAGAAAGTTGTCTAAGCCATTGATTCGGCTAGACTATTGATATATGATCGAAAGCTATCCAAATCAAATTAACTTGGTGCAGACTTTTATAACTAAGATGAACAACCCTATTGGTAGGGGAAATTATATATTTGTCGGGGAAACGACGTGCGCACATGAGAATGATTAAATGTTATACATGACATAGGGTATTTTAGGCTGATCACTTGTACTCATTTTGTAGAATTATCAGTTTACTACTGTTAATTCTAGGAGAAGTTCATAGTCCTTAGTGACTACTCAGTATTCATTAATTTGAAATCTTGAATTGATTAATCGTTGAATATTATTGATATTTTCTGTCCCTAACGACTATTGTTGATAATTAATGATATTTCTTACTATCCTTGAACTATCATTATTATTGTACCCTTGAGAAATTTAAAACTATATTGAACACCCTTATTGCTATATTATTTTCTAGGCAAACTTGTTTCTCATTCTTGTTTTCCCTAAAAACATTTCAGTTAAGACAGAGCAAGGCGACCCCTCAGGCATTGATAAGGGCAAGGGCAATGCTACTGAGTAGTTTATATTTAGTGGTGATTATTATATTCATGTAATGAAATAAGTTGTGTTATGTATTATTTATATCTAAATTATGTTTAATTATGTTGGAGGTATGTAAGAGATGTTTAAGTTACGAACCCTTGGGACGAGAATAATTATATTATAACAATGTAATTTATTCTATTATTCCGCTATAATGATTTTAGTATGTTATTAGAGTTAGTACGTGACCACCAAATTTGAGACAAAGTGTGGTTTGAATTTGGGGACGTCACAGGTTGGTATCAAAGCTGTAGTTATAAATCTTGTGACATCCCCAAATCCGGGTACTTTTTTTAACTTTAGATCTGGTACGTTACGATACATCATTTCTATAACTACTGTGGAAGATATAAACATAAATTGTTTATACAATAAGCTCTTACAATATAATCCCCAAGGTCTACAACCTTAAGTTAATACATACCTTCAATAACTTAAAAGGTTTACAATGTCATTTGCATCAGATAACTTAATAGTTCTAAATGCATAATAATCTAAACTTGGAATTCACCTTTACCACTGTCGTTCTTCGAACCTTCGTTTTAATCTGAAATTTGTTATCATGATATAGCAAGGATGAGCAACTATTTTGCCTAACAAGTTTAAGTACAATGAAGATATATCATGATTGAAAAGGAATAAGCTTTCAAGTTTTCAACAATGTAATATAATTGAGAAAGAACATGAATCAAAACTTCAATAACTAAAAAACTGAATACTTCGCTGAGGGGTCCAAAAACATTTTATATAATTATGAGTCACAAACTTACCATAATTATGAGTTTTAAGAACTCGAACCTAACCTTATATTCTCTACCTATTCGTTACACACATGAGAAAAAGAATTGCCTTCTCAACATGTATATAGCAAATAACGCGACACAAATATTTTAATGATTATCAGTGTAAGAAACTAAGTGGTTGTTACACCAAGTACAATTCCCCGCCCATACAAAGAATCATATAACTTAGCTGCTGACATGAGTCCTTAATTGAAATCCCACATAATCCTAACTTTCTCTTTTCTTTATACGAATTTTCTTTAATCCCTATCTTAACATTTACCACTCTTACCTGAGTTTACATCGTAGCATTTAATAGTACATTCTCTTTATAGAATAAAGCTATATCATTCTAATCACTTAAGATATCATATGTTATTCAACAATTTAATTTGATCACGTCGTGATCTTATTTTGCAATCATTTCTCTTTATACTTACGATCGTTTTATTCTACGATCTTCTTATTCTTCACTTTAATCATATTATATTATGATTTTATTTACACTTTTCATCTTATAGACATCGTTTATTTATTATCACTTTTCATCTTTATTACTGGAGTCAGGTAACTCCAAATTCTTATCTTTATATCTCTTCAAGATTCATTTTTTTTTAATCTTATTTATCATTTTCTTTACTTTAATGATGAATTTTCTAAATTCATCTCTTATCACTTAAACTCAATCTGAGTTTATTCCCTATCATCGTCTCCGCGGTTATAGCCTAAGGTACTCCTACCTAAGTTTTATAACCTACGACTTTGATACCAACTATGACATCCCCAAATCCGGATACTTTTTTTACCTTTAGATCTGGTACGTTATGATACATCATTTCTATAACTACTACGGAAGATATAAACATAAATTGTTTATACAAAAAACTTTTACAACATAATTCCCAAGGTCTACAACCTTAACTTAATACATACCTTCAATAACTTAAAAGGTTTACAATGTCATTTGCATCAGATAACTTAATAGTTCTAAATGCATAATAATCTAAACTTGGAATTCACCTTTACCACTGTCGTTCTTCGAACCTTCGTTTTAATCTGAAATTTGTTATCATGATATAACAAGGATGAACAACTATTTTGCCTAGCAAGTTTACGTATAATGAAGATATATCATGATTGAAAAGGAATAAGCTTTCAAGTTTTCAACAATGTAATATAATTGAGAAAGAACGTGAATAAAAACTTCAATAACTGAAAAATTGAATAATTATGCTGAGTGGTCAACAATGACCATGAATAAATTTAACTGAACTTTATGGTAATGAAGGTTATCAACCTTTCATACGTGATGAACATATGCAACATGCACTGAGTACGAATCAATAATCAAAGATGTGGAATAATTGTCAATAATTAATCCACTAGCATGCTTGAAACATAATAACTCGAGTTTGAGTTAGGAGACTTGCCATAATGCGAATATTCAATAATAATATTAGATGTGGAATAATAAACAACAATTATCCACTAATATGCTTGAAAATTAATAACTCGAGTTTGAGTTAGGAAACTTGCCTTGTCTGTAGTCTACTGCTATGAAAATAAATATATCCAGCTAGCAGTCTATCTACCTTCCTTGAAATGACCTCTAATTGACCTCTCGATTAGCAAATCATATACTTATTCATAATATCATCATTCTATATTAAATTGCCTAATATTTAGTCACGCGGTTAAATATTAATTATTACATTAATTCCTTAGTAACATTATTATCTCTTCATAATATTACTATTATGTAAACATTATCTTCACTCATAATTTAATAATACTTTACTTACTCCTTATTATTAATCAACTAATAATACTTTATTCACTTACTAATATTATTACCCTCTTAATAATATTTTATTCATTTACTAATATTATTAACCTTTTAATTTTATTCATGTGTTAGTATTTTATTCATTTACTAATGTTATTATATTTTAATAACATTTTATTTAATTATATTGTAATCATCTAATAATACTTTAATATAATATTATTAATCTTTTAATAATATTTTATTTTAATCTAATATTATTAGTCATCTAATAATATCTTAAATTAAACTTTAATCCCAATATTTTTATTTATTTAAAAAATATCGATTCTAACTTTATTAATATCATCATAACATTTTAATAATTTATTAGGCCAATAAACAATTTATTTTAATCATTTACCATTTATTAAACCACTTATTTAATACCCGTAAAATAAAAGGGTCATAAATAGTAATTCTCATCAATAATTACCAAAATACCTCTTCATAGTTAGAATATACAATATTAGGTGTATCCAAGCATTAAAATCACATTTTCCTTATTTATGACATCATTTAACTATTTATTTCCTTTTATTCATAACTTCATCATTTTTAGGAAAACTACCAAACTGATTCCACAAATTCTTCTTTTATGGATTTGGGTAGTATATGAGCCAACAACTATCCCCAAATATTTATGGAATTTTAGAAAGTGATTTACTAATTTTAAAGTGCTTAAAACACTCAGATCTTGTTTCATTTTTCATAAATTGAGTTTTGCTCAGAAAATTCTGTAACTTTCAGGGTATACTCTCATAACATATATGAACATATTGTAAACTTTTTGAATTTTTCCAGTGTATACAGTGTGAGAAATCCAAGTGTTAATATTTAGGAGTCCTTTACGGAAAAAGCCATTACGCACAACCTACACATCGAAATGTGTCTGTTCTTTTTCCTACACGTAGATAACCTCTAAAGGTACCTCTGTGATTTTTTCCAAATGTTAAAAAGACTTGAAACTGTCCGAAAAAGCCTTCAGAAAAATGGAGACAGTAGCTTTTTTAGGGTTTAAAGCTTTAATTCTCTATTTGGACTATTTTGGGGAAAACAACCACCATGACTTCAATACTTGCTAGATTTGTGTTCTACCACTTGGTTTTACTAGATTACTCATGTATCTCGCACCCCCCCTCGATGGATCACAAATCCAAGTTGTAAAACTTGAGTTACACAAGATTTAGTGGAAGAAAAATAAGAGTTTCACCCCTTGGAGAACATATGCTCATTTCCTTCCTCTAAATCTATATTCTAATACACAAGATACTTAGTCCTACACATGAGACATATAGAACTACGTTACTTTGAGTATTAGACCATAACCCCCATATATTTTGAGGTAAAAACCAAAATAGAAGAAGAATAAGAAAAAGAATGGAAGAGAACCTCGCCTAGTTTTCTTTACTATCCTTCTTGTTCTTCCAAAGTAGGTTATGAATTTAGGATACATGAACAATAAACTCCTCTTCCCCTCTAGAATCTAAACTTTTCCTCTCTCTCTCTTGCTAAGCTTTGTGTTTTGAAGGGTTGGGAGAAAATAGAAGAAGAATAAGAATGGTGGAGGAGGAAAATGAAATGAGATAGCTATAATGTTGGTGAATTGTAGTGGAATGTTAATATCCTCCACGTTTCTTTTGCCCCTTAGACAAAAGGGTTAGCATTATCCCTTCCTAATCAAGCCTAATCATGCCCTTAAGGTTGTTAATTAGGCTTTCCACCAATGAGAGCATGACACACTTGTTCTTGTGTGTAAGACTTCTACTTATGGAACTTGATTAGCTTAATATTCTTTCCTTAAAAAGGCTAATGTGGCCAGCTATATATATGCCCACTAATTCCTTCATTTAGATTTTATTTTAATGCATAAATTATATAAATCAAAGGTCTAAAATACCCTTTGTCGACGTCGGGATTTTTTGGTGTCCCTTTCCGTTACTTGTTCTTTGGTGTTCTCATTTTAGGTGAGATTTGTTTGAAAAAACAAGTGAAAAAGGTCTGACATGTATAATGTCGACGATGGGACTGTTAAGAGTCGCCAGTTGGTTTTTTAAATGGTTGTACCAACACAACTGAGAAAAGGTTTGTACATTGACCCCGTGATGTGACACTGATATACGGGTCGGTGAAACCGAGATTCATTTAGGGTCCGGGGACTTGGTTATGCGAGGGGAAGGTGTTAGGCACCCCCCCCGACATCCGTGTTACCATGGTGACAGCCTCTTTTCAAGAAACTATTATCTGAGTGCGCGTGTGTGTGTGTGGATTAATGTGTTGTTATATGGAAATTGTGCGAGGCCTCGTTCGAACCTATATACACAGGGTTAGAATTTATGTAAAAATTCAGTTTTTAACAAGATATGGCAATGATGTTTTATAAAAGAGGTTTTTCAAACCCTGATGCTCAATAGGAATTGAGACAATTTACACTCCCATTTTTATTAAGTGAGCGGCTGAATTGATTTTATTTGACGGATGCGAGGCATCCGTATGAAAAATAATATATCCAAAAATAATGCCGACTTCCTCATGGGTATGGAAACCATCTGAGGAAATACAGACATCGCAGAATAATTTACAAGTCGCCATAATTTGAAAATGTCCATCACGGAACCGAATCTAGATCCAATGGGATGAATCTGTGATCACATGATTTCTAAGCATAGAATATTGCAATTTGTATAAAAGCAATAAGCGGTATATATATAAAAGCGGTAAATATATATATATATATATATATATATATATATACATGATCATGATCACTGACCACAAAGCACCTCCATGGGGATCGAGAAATGTAAATAAAGTCATTAAAAGTCAGAATATTATCAATCGCCACGTAAGTAAACTCGAGCAAGACGAAATGTAAAGAAAGTCGTAAAAGCGATCAAGCGCCATGAAAGGAACTCTAGCGAGACAAAATATATATATATATATATATATATATATATATATATATATGTATATATATATATATAGCAATAGATGCACCGGATGTAAAATCAGGCTCATCGAACATAGTTCGACCACGCTTTATATATATATATATATATATATAAAAGCGAGTAAACGCACTGCATCAAGTTCAGGCTCATCGAACAAAGTCCGATGCACGGTTGATATATATATAAGTATATATATATATATAAAAGCGAATAAACGCATTGCATCAAGTTCAGGCTCATCGAACAAAGTCACACATACAGTTGATATATATATATATATATATATATATATAAAAGCGAATAAATGTACCTGCATCAAGTCAGGCTCATCGAACAAAGTCCGACAGACAGTTAATATATATATATATATATATATATTAAAGCGATAAACGCTCATCGGGCCAAATATCTAGGCTCAACCGAGGCATAACTCGATAATGTTAGTCAATATATATATATATATATATATATATATATATATATATATATATATATATACAGACTGGAATGAAACCACGGACTGAAGTCCGGGCAAAAGCAAGCAACACGACTCTCAACGTGTAGAAGGGTGTGTGCAAAGATGAAGAGAAAGACACTAAAGTGTGTGAGAAGGCTTACAGCTGACTGATAAAAGGGCTTCGATATCTTTAGAGTGGGTAAACACTGGGCTTTTGTGGGTACAAAAGAGGCTATATATGAGCTCACAGGTGTTTGAAAGGGAGAAAATACACTGTATGGCAAGTGCAGAGCAAATTGTGCAAGGTTTCCCCGTCTTTTTTCTCTTAAAAATCAGCACCCCAAGCCTCTTATTTATAGGCAAAAGGTACTGCAAGTGTACCAGAGGTGGGTTGGGTCGGGTCGTCCCGGCTTTGTCGGGTCGGGTCGTCTCAAAGTACGTGCACTCAGGCACTGTAATGTCCACTTGAATTTTGAGAAGTGCAATCCGAGCATCCGTTTTGAGGTATTCAAGACCTATTTCAGACCGCCATTGTCGAGAGTTGTACAATGGCATGGGATTAGAGTTTGTACGAAGTCTTTGAAGATGGGACGATGCCCTCCGGTCTTCAAGCTTCAACTTTCATCCGTTACCCCGCACAATAGTAACTCAGGATTGGTTAGCCTTGTGGGACATTGTTGCATAGAGACGAGATGTGGCATCGTGTTGGACGAGATTGCGATGTTGCCCTTCACCGGTGTTACTGCCGGATTGGGCCGATAAGTAGACGTTGCTCAGACTTCGCTGAGATTGGACTGCTACATTTGTTGAAGGTCCTCATTATCATCTTTGAGGTGTGCCTATCTTTTCGATGTTATTACCGGGTTGGTACAGTGTATCTTGTTATGAGTGCCGAGATTGAAGCTGATGGCATTTGAAACAAGCATTTCCGGGGTTATCTCCGAAACTGTATTCCTTGGGGTTATCACCAAGGTTGGTGGCTATTCCCATGGTTGGGACTGAGACTGGATACCTCAAGGTTATCTCCGAGATTAATCGGCCTTCTCCGGTGTGTGTTCTGATATTGTATCTGCAGGTCTCGGGGTTAGATCCGAGGTTGAAACCGTTACTCCCAGATTGTGATCCGGGGTTGATGTTGCACTTCCGGTAGTATCCGGTATGGATTTGGATTGTCTTTTAGGGTTCTCTCTTAAAAGACGAATCTGTCTTTTCCGCAATGTTAGTGTGATGAGTCTGAGAAAATTTCGAGTGTCTATAAATGCCCTCTTTATCATACTCATGCATGGAGATGCGTGGGTAGGATAAAGAATCCTAGACACTTGAAACACAACAAGATAAACATGGTACTATGGATAGCAACATGATGTAAATGTATGATGCGTATGTATGCGGGTTGTGGCCCAACATCTTTGGGGATGATTCTTTGGTTCCTCGTTGCTTCATTTGTGGATTGGCAACACCGACCAAATCGATGTGCAAAGCCAGAATCATAGGATATTGGTGTTGGAGTTATCACCAAATTCTCGTGTTCTTGATAACGACTTGATCTTTGAAGGGTATCTCTTATGCGTAAGAGATCTGTGGGGATAAAGCTTGATCTGTTTGAGGATGTGTATAACATATTCCATCATCTATCCTCTTTAATAATGTTGACCTCTCCTGGTTAGTATCGCCAGAATATGTTATGATTCTGTTGGATTTATTGCCAACAACAAATGTTGTCAGGGATGCCTGACCTTCATTGACGTGTGAATCAATGGCTGAAACATCCTATGGGATATACTATCAAGGTTGCTTGATCTTCGCTGATGTGTGAATCAACGGCTGAAACTCTGTGAGGAGATCGTCAAGGTTACTTGACCTTCGCTGATGTGTAGATCAATGAAGCATTGCGTTGTGACCCCCGCCGGGGATCCGCTGGGGAATATGAGCAGCTGGGTATAAGAACCTCGAACAGCTCTATAGCTCTGACAGGTTTAAATGCTATCGGCTGAAATGATGTCAAGGCTGCTTGACCTTCGTTGACGGACATGGCAACGGATGAACGTGTTATAACCCCCACCGGGGATCTACGTTATAACCCCCGTCGGGGACTCACGTTGTAACCCCCGTCGGGGACTCACGTTGTAACCCCCATCGGGGACTCACGTTGTAACCCCCGTTGGGGACTCACGTTGTAACCCCCGTCGAGGACTCACGTTGTAACCCCCGTCGGGGACTCACGTTGTAACGACCTGGAGTAGGCGGCATCGGACCTATATAAGGCATTGCCATATGTGATTTGTGATAACTGAGGTCATCGGTAGAGTATACCTTGTGTTCAGGTGACTACCAATGAGTGATGTGCAGATTCAAAGTCTCATCTAAGAAGACCAGGATTGTATGCAGTTTTGCTCAATCTCGTGGCATTTTTATTCCCGATTTGATCTTTTTAGCCCGTAAGAACTCCGTTTCAACTCGAACTGGACCGAGCTGGAGGGGTGGAGCCCACATAGAGGAGCTGCAGGTGCACCTGCTACAGCCACAGGTGAGCCTGCGGCCAGGCGTGGATGATAAATCCCAGCAGCCTGCCTTCAAAAGTCACTTTCAACTTGTTTCTCTCTAGAAAAAACCGTGAGCCACTTTCAGATTTGCTGAGTTCGAGCTGCTTTCTGCAAATTCTATCACCGTACAAGTGTTCTACACTATCCTAGTAACGTATGCATGTATTTTTTCTAGTTTCTGTCCGTTAGATTGTGAGATATCGCACGAAATGCATCTAAACACATAGTAGTGATTATGTATGCACAAATGACTTGATAAAAAATATTCAACATAGTAAATGTTAGTATTAAACCATGCTGAACATAATGATATGAAAAAATTTGACTTTTGAGACAGTCAAATTGGCACCTTTTTCTGCTATTTCTTGTCCTATTTGAGGTCCAATGAGCAAAAGGTAGAAAGGCAAAATACTCCTATCATTGAGGTTGGCCTTATGCATGATGTTCTTGATTTTTATACATATATCTCACGTATATGACTTTGGGGGGGTGTCTGCTCTTGAAATGGCCATGGGATAGTCTATTTTAGTATATGGCATACAGATGGGGATAGTCCTATATTTCAAAGCGGGACTATGGCGTAAATTTTTTCCAAATGTAGGCATTGGGTAGTCATTCATTCATTAACTTTTATTATATGTTAAAGTAAATGCATGCATGCATATAGTCATATAATGCATACATTTACAAAGCTCGTGTAAGGAAATACCACACACCCTTTCGGAGGTGATTTGGAGATTTGTTATCCGGATATTATGGATCCGGGATCGGATAATGACGTTTTGTTTTATTCGTATTATTAAGCGGCTTTTATAAAAACCGCTTCTAGCGTTGACGGAGAGGGCTTCTAAAGTGAATTCCTCCCCTTGGTGAAATCCTTATGATTCTGTTTAATACAGGACCGCCGACCGTCGTCCATTCGGTTGGTGGCCGTGATTAAATCCGACCATTCCGAATGATAATTTATTACGCGCAGAGGTTCCAGGCGTTGAGGGCGAGGAGGAGGATGGATATTGAGGATCTGAGGATCTCTCTACCCTAGAAGCGTAAAATCGAATTTTGTAATGACCCCATTGACAAAACCCATTTCTTAAACCCTCAAAATAGGGAGCTCATATCCTCGCGGGAGTTAGAGCATCCGTGTGGTGAACCTAGAGCTAGGTGATTTGGGTAGACACCCATCGATGTACTTGCATATTAACGAGGTATGACGTTATACTTTATCTTCCTTCTTTTTCCTATTGATGAGGATTAAAAGGGTTCGATGTTGATGCGTAGCCGTACGGGTTCCGAGTTTTACACTACGATTTTTGTGTGGACTGATTTTTTTAGCAAAGGAGGCCAAAGCTGTAAAACTGGTTTAGCATCCAGTATATGGTATAAAGTACCTCCTGCACCAGCGCTTCATCCCGATTATAAGCAAGGTATCCTCATCTCTTTATCATAATGTGTACCCTAATTTCGGAGGCGAAATTCCATAAGGAGGGAGATTGTGAGACCCCGATTTTATTAATAAAGATTTAAATTTAGTCGAAATAATTTTTAATATTATGGGTGTGAATTTGAGATAATATTATAGTTGTGGGTAGTATTTATAAATTTTGCAAAGTATGCAAGTGGTTATATTATATTCGATTGGCTTCGGGAATATTCGGTTTAGCAGGGAATATTCGCATAACTTTCAATCATTGGTGGACCCCACAATGTAATTATTTGCGGTATTGATTATTGATGAGGTGGGGATTTTGGGGCATTTATCTCGGGGAGCAAGTAATGGTCCAGGAGGATAGCATTAGTAGTCCTCACTATTACGTGAAATAGTGTGATAATAGTTGTAATGAGGACTCCTTTTGAGTTTGTATAATATCTAATAGACAATATTTGTATTCAAACTCACGGTTTATGTCGTATTATACCACAGTTATATTAGTAAGTTATTTGAATTTATGTACCGTAAGTGGCGACCCAAAATGGGTGGCGTATACCTAATTTTGGGGCGTCACACTTTATCTTCCTTCTTTCCTATTGATGAGGATTAAAAGGGTTACGATCATGTACCGGCGCTTCATCCACGATTATAGAAGCGATTAGTGCGTGAGTGGGGATTTGGGGCATTTATATCCATCCTTCCCGTCGTTGTCCACAGGGTTACCTCGGGGCATTGTCTCGAAAGCGATGGTTTCATCGGACTCGGTCACTCCACCTATTTGGATTGCGAGGTGATGATGGCGCCAATGGATTGGCGATTTATCACGCAGTATGGAGTTTGGAGGTAGCGATTGCCTTGCATGGCAAATATCACCCCCTCGCCGTCGGTCCTTGTTAGGAGAGTTTTGTGCAGTGCGCTCAAAGGTAGGATTGTCCAGTTCGGGTCCTTTGAGCGTAGATGTTATGAGCGGGCTATTGAGTGAGCCCATGCCTGATGATGTCAAGATCAGGGATCGCTTTCTACGACGATTATTCCTGATGATCATTCGAGGCTGCTTTATAGCAGATAACTCTTCCACGGTATCTTTCGCTTTGGTCAGCGCCACACGCGATGTGGACCGTATAGGAGAGTATGATTGGGGCTCTTACACCTTTGCCTATTTCCTCCGGGGCATGCGTCTGCGCTCACAGGGTTTGGCCGAGGCTTGGCTAGGATTTTACCTGTTCTTGCTGGTGAGTTTTTCTCGTCTTTTTCCCTTCACAAGTTAAGAGTGTTTACTGATAGTAGATGTTTTGCCATTGTGTTGGCAGTTTTGGGCCTATGAAAGGCTTCCATATTTGCGTCCTATGAGTGTGTTAGGCTTAGATACCTATCCACGAGGACGATGATGGCACCATTCTATTTTTCCGAGAGGTCCTCAGATCGAGGGCTTCATTTCATTCAGTATCTGTTGGAGTTCTTGACGGTTGACGCCATCACATGGCTTCCATACTCAGGGGATCATTTGATCATCGGTTTTGAGGATGGACACCCTCTTTGGAGTAAGTATTTGATTTCCTCCCGAGATTTCCTCTCTTCTTGAGATGGAGGGGAGCTCTATTTAGAGAAGCGTGCTATTAAGAGCACCACTGAGGGGAGATTAGATATCCGATCTTGCCTCCTGTTAGGCGTCATTGGCCTATATCGTAGTCACCCGCCACTGATATTCCATTGTTGGGAGTTGAGAGTTTTGATTTATCAGAGGGTCCATGTACTCAGGAGATATTCCAGCGCTGGTGGCTCCCTCGCACTATTGGGGCCCAATCCCGTGCCACACAGTTTATGGGGGACATGGTTCCTAGATCATTGATGATGACAGATTGGGTAGCTTGTGTTCGAGCTCCGACCCATATGACCCAAATTGATAGCTTGACCCAGTAGTTGGATCGGGCACAGATATTTATTCGGCATTTGGGCAGAGATCCACCAGAGGCGGAGACATTTGTTCCTCCATTTCTGGGGTGCCCCTCGAACGACCCATTTGGTTTTGCCGGCGCAGATCCTCCCCTTTATAGGCCTGACATCCCTGTTGATAGAGATCCAGTGACTCAAGATGAGTTACATCAGGTGGACAGGATTGAGGATGTGGACATCGAGACCATTGTCTTCTTCTGATGTGCATTCTCGTTATATCTTTTAATAGGCCTCTGTTAGATATTGGGTGGCTGTTCCCCATTCTCGCTATATCTTTTGATAGGCCTCTGTTAGTAGTAGGGCATTTGTGCCCCATTTTCATGTACTTGTAGCTGTATAGAGCTGATGTATTATATGATGATATATTTAGGAATGTATGCACCATTTTTTCATTCCCTATATCATATTTCCATCCATTATCTGTTATGCATGTATCATGTTATGCATATGTATGTATATCTAGAGATACTCGGTATTGACCTCTGGATGATCTTATGACATGGCCCGAACAGATGTCTTCTTGATAGTTAGTCAGTATAGATCATACCCACCGTCGCTGGTGGTGGCATTGGGTATCGCGCTTGTGTAGATGCGATAGCATGTCACCACCAGATAGGTGATCAGAGATCATTATTGTAGCATACCATGACCCTTTTGGCATTTCAGGTTCCTGCAGGATTTGTAGATGGGATGCTAGAGCATTGGCTAGCTGATAGGCAGGTATTCCATTTTGGTACCCATGAGTTGACTCCTACTCTGAAGGAGTATGCACGTTTGACGATGCTGCCCTTAGACAGACCTTGTGTGCACATGGTTTTGGGAGACATAAGTAGGAGATTCATGACTCTCTCACGAGGATTGAGGCGCAGAGTAGTGCGAGGATGAGTTGACATCGGGCGATGATCTCTCAGCATTTTCTGTATGATAGATTTGGCGCGGAGGATAGCTACTCACTACATTCTGGGAGATTTCACCAGGTCGGAGGATCATTGGCGTTTGGCCAGAGTTGATGTGCTGATACTATGTGTACTGTCATACGTGTACATGTCGCGGTACATGGATGAGATAGATATAGGCGTTATCATGGTGGTGAGAGCTCTCAGAGAGGGTCATACCATTATACCCATGATCGTGGCAGAGACCCTGCGATCAGCATCCTATTGCAATACTTACCCGTTAGGTGTGTTTACTGGGAGTTCGGTCATGCTATATGTGTGGTTTATGTCACACTTGCGACCGGTTGGTACCTTTAGATGGCACAGTATTGTTTCTCCCATGAGGTGGCTATATCGTACTCCTTTTCGACCATCTGAGTGTCTGAGATTGCGATCTGATGCGCATTTTTTAGAGATATCGAGATCTATTTAGCATATTATTGTGCTCGAGGCTTCTTTCACCATACGACTTCATTACTCATGCTGCTCGGGCATGGATTTCCTCCTTTGGTCGGCTTGAGGGGCATAACGACTTATCATCCATTGGTCGTGATGTCGTAGGTTTGACCGATTCGAGATTTTCATCCTTTCGGGGCGGTAGGTCGTCATTTCGACTTCTCGATACCTCTCACGGTAGAGGACCGATCTCGTGTATCGCTTGTTGGGATCGGCGTGAGCTAGCCGCTTTTTCCCGCCGATCGTCCGGTTATTCCATGAGTACTCGCATGGATGGAGACAGAGGTTTTATCGGGTTTGCAGCAAAGATTTGCGATCTGGGAGATTGAGTTAGACTATATAGAGCCTATAGAGGACATTGATACCTACATCGAGGAGGATACCGCTATTGGGTTGCCAACATTTCTTCCGGATTCTCCTAGTACCAGTACTTTTGTGATCCAACACTCGACACGGTATTTAGAGCAGAGTCTTCATCTAATGACCTTTGAGAGAGATCAGATCCGATCTATGATGTCGACTGCTCTGGATGTGAGGGACGCCGCCCTATTAGAGAGAGACGAGGCATTAGCTCGTAGAGATGCCACTGTTGTTGAGCGGGATGAGGCCAGGTCAAACAGAGACTTCGATGATAGTTAAGCGGGATAGTCTATATCTCGCCCGGATGTGCTCATCACGAGATAATCTGCTGATGAGGTCCCTTACCCTTTGGTATGATCGCAGAGATGAACGCTTATATCGATGAGCATATGGTATGCGGATGGCTACTGGATCTATTGGGTCGTGTGGATATTCTTATCCGGGAGCTACATCTTTACCTCCTTCATCCGAGAGGGATGCCATGTTGGTCTTCTAGCTCGCATGTACCACGATTCGTAGATGAGCTTGTATTTACCGCATGCAGACTAGCTTAGCCATTTTGTCATGTATAGATTCACATTGTATATATATTAAACAACATTATATGGCGATGGGAAATATATTTTGGATCACTTCCCTTTTAGATTTGCCTTCTTTATTTGCTTGATATTTTGCCCTTGCTTGTGGCTTGTGATCTTGATAAATTCGAATTCTTCCTTGGTGGATGGACATTGATTTATCTCCGGATAGTTCAGAATGGATCATTGATCTACGTGTATCCCTACCATCTTTGGTGTCTTGGGACTTGTTTACGAATGGAAATGTGGAGAGGAGTGTGGCTTTCTCTCCGAGATCGACCGCACTACGGATGGTCACCAAGATTTCTATTTAGGAGAAGCCTAGTTAATTCCATCTCTTATGGATTGGTATTTCTCTTGAGGTACGACGCATGACTTAGATGGTCGCCGAATCTCCTATTTGGGAGGAGTTCGGGTAATTCCATCCCTTTTCGTGCGAAGCCGAATGAAATGTAGTGGATTGAAAGAGAATCCCAATACCCGCTGACAATGGTTTGTGTTTTGGTAGGGGGTGAGACCGCACCATGAATGGCTGCCTACGTACTCTTACTGAAGAGGAGATCAGGTCTGCGTAGTTCGAACCTGGTGTAAGAGGTTCAACACTGTATATGGCTGATATGGTGTAGGAATGTTTTTGGTTGTTTTTGTTTTTGTAAGGAGAAGAGGGTAGAAATGTTTTTGTTGTTTTTGTTTTATTGCGACCGGGCCATGTAACATGGTTGCCTACGTACTCCTATTGAAGAGGAGATCAGGTCGACGTAGTTCGCCCCTTAGGGCAGAAGAAAAGCGTAATCCCATGTGCAGGTCAGAGTGCGGGGAGGAGAAAGTTTAATCCTAGGTTGAGGATAAACTGCAGGCAGGAGAAGTTTGATCCCATGTATGGGTAGCCAAACTGCGAATGCAAGAGGTTCAATCCGCGATGGGATGACCTAAGTTGTTTGAGCGCAAAGGAGAAAGCCAGGCTGCTGGCTTAAAGAGTATGTTTCCCTGAGGGGCAAAGTATAGATAAGTTGTATGCGGTAAAGGGTTAAAGAACCGGAATGACTGGTGACCTGATGATGATGCACCAGGGTGTTTGCTATTTACTTCAGACGTAATACGTTTTCACGGTGTCTGAGTTGATGAGTTGTGGAAATTCATTGCCATCCATTTCTTGCAATCTGAGAGCACCTCCTGTCAATACTTCTTTGACAATAAACGGGCCTTCCCAGTTAGGAGCGAATTTTCCTTTGGCCTGATCTTGGTTGTCAAGAATCTTTTTCAGAACCAAGTCATGTTGTTTAAATTGCCGTAGCTGGACTTTTTTGTTGTAGGATCTGGCGATCCTTTGCTGATATAACTGACCATTGAAGATAGCCGTGGTTCGCCTTTCGTCTATTAAAGACAATTGGTGATACTGCTCTTGTACCCATTGGTTTTCATCCAATTTGCGTCGATCGACACCGAGAGATTCCATCTCAACTTCTATAGGGAGCACTGCTTCCATCCCATAGGTTAAAGCGTAGGGGGTCGCCCCAGTTGAAGTACGCATTGTGGTCCTATAGGCTAACAGAGTCAGAGGCAATAGGTCAGGCCAATCCTTGTGGTTGGAGGACATCTTTTACATAATCTTCTTGATGTTTTTGTTAGCCGCTTCAACAGCACCGTTCATCTTCGGACGATAGATGATAGAGTTAAGATGTTTGATGTGGAATCTACTGCATAATTCCTCCATCATTTTGTTGTTGAGGTTTTTGGCATTGTCAAACACAATCACCTTTGGTTGTCCATATCGACAAACGACATTGTTTCTGATGAAAGCAATGATGACTTCTTTAGTGACCCTAGGGAAGGAGGCTGCTTCTACCCACTTGGTGAAGTAGTCGATCATGGTGAAGATAAATCGGTGACCATTCACGGCTTTAGGCTCGATGGGCCGATAACGCCCATTCCCCACATTGAGAAGGGCTAAAGGCGAACTCATATTGTGGAGCTCCCGTGGAGGGGCGTGTATAGCATTCCCATGAATCTGGCACTGATAGCATCTTTTGACGTGGTCATGGCAATCAGCCTTGAGAGATAGCCAATAATGTCCCGTCTTGAGGACTTTCTTGACAAGGAGGGGGCTACTCATGTGGGGGCCATAGACTCCGCCATGGATTTCATCCATAAGCCTTTGGGCTTGATCTTTGTCTAAACACCAGAGGAGACCTAGTCCTGTATCTCTTTTGTAAAGCACATCTCCACTCAGGTAGAACTTCATAGCAAGTCGATGGATCCGCCTTTTCTCAGTCAGGCTCGCCTCATCGGGTGTAGATCCATCTCGCAGATATTCCTTGATATGTTGATACCAAGGAGGTTGGATGGGAGGTAGCTCATCCGATACTTCTCCAACGTAATTCCCATAGGCTGGGGCCTAGTCTTGGAAATTGTGACACTTGGCAAGTGTTCCTTTGTCGATATACGGAATCAAGGAGGTCGGGGTTGCTAATGCATCCGAAAAGTCATTCCTATTACGAGGAACATGTAGAAAGGAGATTTCTTGAACTCCAAAGCCATCTTTAAAAGACCGCCGATGGTAAGGCAACCAAATTTAGTTCCTGGTTTGATAGGACTCGGTGGATTATTCGATTACCAACTCAATCTCAAGGATAGTTAACCGTGATGATGCCCATTGAAGCAGGCGAGTTTTAGCCCCATGAGACAGCCTTCATACTCATCCGTATTGTTGGTGCTGACAAACTGTAATTTGACGGCAACGGGATACTGCTCCCCCGTATCAGATACATCAAAATACATCTTCCATGATTGGCGTGTATTGTACTGATGGTGTTGCTGCACTGTCATTACTCCTTCATCAGGGAAATATGTTTCCAAGGGTTTGAAATCCCCTAAAGGTGCGGCGGCCAGTTGATCTGCGATTCCTTGACCTTTGATGGACTTTTGAGTCTCATATATGATGTCAAATTATTGTAGGATCAACTTCCATCTGGACAGCCGGCAATTCAACATGGGTTTATTGAACACGTACTTGAGAGGATCCACGCGAGATATGAGATGGGTTGTGTGACCATGTAGGTAATGTTGTAACCTCATGGAAGCCCATGTTAAAGCACAACAAGTCTTTTTGATCAGAGTGTACTTGTGTTCACTGCTGCTGAACCTTTTGCTGAGGTAATAGATAGCTCGTTCTTGGTCTCTATCGTCTTTCGTCTCCAAAGATCTGACCCATGGCATTGTCACATATGGACAGGTACATGAACAGGGGAACATCATCCCTGGGTGGTACCAAGATAGGAGCTTTGACTAGCAGTTTCTTGATTCCAATGCTCACAGGTTGCTGTGAGTTGGGAGATAAACCTGCTGATGAAGTTGATCCTTCCCAAAAATCCCCGTATTTCCTTCTCTGTCTGAGGAATGGGCATTTTTGTGATGGCTTGGATTTTGGTAGGATCCAGCTCAATCCCTTTGTGGCTGACTAGAAATCCTAGCAACTTGCCTGATTTAACGCCAAAGGCACACTTAGCTGGATTCAACTTCAAGTTGTACTTACGCAACCTGTTGAACAACTTTCTGAGATGGTCTAGATGGTCATTCCCTTACGGTACTTGACAATAATGTCATCCACGTAGATCTCAATCTCTTTATGCATTAAGTCATGAAAAAGAGCCATCATAGCTCGTTGATAGGTAGCTCCGGCATTGATGAGGCTGAATGACAACCGTCTATAGC
Organism: Panax quinquefolius; assembly: GCA_020205615.1. Lineage (NCBI taxonomy): Eukaryota > Viridiplantae > Streptophyta > Magnoliopsida > Apiales > Araliaceae > Panax > Panax quinquefolius. The sequence goes on along the minus strand of CM035172.1, from coordinate 97,010,280 downwards.
AAAAAGTTCCCCAATGAGTGATGAAAGCAGTCTTCTCACGATCTTCCTCGGCAACCATGATCCGATGGTACCCATGCAAAGCAATCGACAGAAAGGAGTACATGTTATATTACGTAGTATTGTCAATGAGAATGTGGATAAATGGCACGGAAAGCTATATTTTAAGCAAGCTTTGTTCAAGTCCGGTAATCCACATAAACTCGCACCTTCCTCCGTGTTTAGGTACGGGCACGATGTTGGATATCCATTCGTAATATGTAGACACCATGATGATGCTTGGAAGCTTAAAATTGTTTCACAATTTCTTCTTTCACCTTTAAACTCCACTCGGGTTTCAATCGCTTTGAGCTTTTTTACTGATTGGCTTAAATCCTCTTTAATGGGAAGGCGATGAAGGACAATGTCGATTGGATAAACCCACCATGTCTTCATGAGACCATGCAAACACATCCACGGAATTGGGTTAATAGCGTAACCATGTCATTCCGTTGGTTTGGGGTAAGGTCTGAACCAATCTGGATTAACTTAGGGCTTTCTAAGGTTCCGATATTCAAATAAGTTATTTGATCAAGGTTAGGTTTGGGTTTGTCTCTGACCCATTCTTGAATTTTTGGAGGCACCTTAATGTCATCCTGGAGATCCGTCAAGGCAACGTATCCGCAAGTACAAGTACATCTAAATTTAGAGTCCTAAAACAAAATATGCTTTCACTTAGTATATATGAAATGCGTTGATCATACACAATGTTAGCATATACTGGCAAAATAAACTGCTAATACTGTACAGAAAAGTAAGCAGTTATTGTATCTACAGGGCAGAAAAGAATTTTTGCCCGCTTTACCCTTGTCGACCAAAGCAAGGAATGTTGTTCCAATTGGTAAGGGTAAAGTCCGGGTGGACCGCAGTGATAGAGGGATTGTCATCATCCTCTATGTCCCGAATGATGGCCATTACGTCAGGGCAATCATCGTCTGGGGTGTCTCTGTTGGTATGTTCATTATGGACGATGATGCGACGCGTGACAAGATTATTGGACAACGTTTTCCTTGATTCTCCGCTCCTCTTCTTCGATTGCGGATCGGAATAACGATTTTCTTTTCCTCCACCGGTTTGGCTTAGGAAATAACATGGCCATGACATTGGTGGCACCTTCTTGAAGGTTATGCGGACTCGAGTTTGAATGCGGTTTAACGCATACATGGTTGAAGTGAAGGAATCTGTTGATGCTTATGAGGATTCATGTGACTAGAAGTCGTGGCGAATAGCCTAGTCCAAATTGTTCCAACTTGCTTGGTTAGTCGAATGGGTCTTCGGATACCTGGCCGCCTCTTACCCAACCCTTGTCCTGGATTATGTCCCAACGACATCATTTCTTGAGTGGCTGACATCACCTCAGCAGAAATGTTGGGTTCGGGCAATGCTGCTCCAATAGCGTGGTATTGGGTGTTGCTTATTTCCAAAGCATGAAAACTAATTGGCTCTACGTCTGCATTTGCATTGATGAACGGCATTTCCCCGTGTCGAGGACACTCCGGCTCAGCGTTAACTGTGACCAGGCTATCGTTGATAATGTACTTCAATTGTTGGTGAAGGGTGGAGGGGATTGCCCCTGCCATGTGGATCCATGGTCGTCCTAAGAGCAAGTTGTATCCCGAATCTATCTTGAGCACATGGAAGGATACGCAGAACATATGAGGGCCAATTTCGATTGGCAGCTCAAATACTCCAACCGAGTTACGGAGGGCTCCATCAAAAGCCTTGATGATAGTATGGCTACTCCGAATTCGGTTGAGATTGATATTCATCTTCACCAAGGTGGCATATGGGCAGATATTCAGAGAAGAACCTCCATCTATTAATACTCCACCACCATATATCCAGAGGATAAGACCGTAATGTGCAACGGTTTGCAATGGCCAGGTCCCTTCGGATGGTATGTCATCATCGGTGAAGGATCTCACATTGTTGTTGAAAATGTGATCGACCATATGTTGAAACTTTTAAAAGTATCCAGCGATGTCGGAGATAGGCTTACTCTAGAACCTTTAACAAGACCTTCCGGTGATTCTAAGAGGTTAGGACCAAGTCTAAAATGCATATTTGTGGTGGAGCTTCCTTCAAGCTTAAAACCACCGAGGCTTCGTTATGACCCACAGCGCGGAGGAATTTTTCAATCTTCTCCATGGGTATTTTCTGTAAGACCCCAAATTATTAATAAATTAAATTTATTTTTCTTCTATTTATTATTTTGAAATAGTAAGGGTTGATTTGATTAATGTGGATAGTTATGGGTAAAATACGCAAATATTTCGAATAAGCAAGTGGTTATAAAAAATTCATTATCGCTTGGGAATATTCGTTTGGTCGTGGAATATTAAATCTTTGTGAGAATATTCTGAATACGTATGCGAGTCTTTTGTGGGCCCCATAACATGAAGCGATTGGATGAAGAAAAGCGACAAATATAAGTTGTTTAAAAATAACGGCGTAGTTATTACTGAATTAATCTTTGTTAAAATACTAAATTGGTTAAAAACACAAGTGCTTTGCAGTATTGCACCAATTATTGATTCTTACGTGAAGGCGCTTACTCAATAATTATTACGATAATTCTTATTCGATATTTTATTTTATGGATTCAATAATTGTTGCATTGATATTTTATATTCTTATTGTTTTTGATAATTGTCATTACATTATTTTCCATTATCGAAGCAATAATTCATATTATCTGAATAATATTATTAGATAACATTATTGGCAATGTCTAGAAAGTTCACATCTAAGGAGAGGTTTGGTTACCTAATTGCGGCGCCAAGATGAGAGAAATTCTTATTGGAAAGCCCCTCTTTCACAGGAAGCTGCACGGTTGTCAATATTGTGATTCTGTAATATTATTTGTGAATAATTAATTATTGATTCATATGATGAGGAAAATATTGATTTTATGTGGATATAGATGGAGAAATTTTTTAATGTGATAATTGTTGAAAATTAATATTTTATCTTTTTCTGATAAAATAATTCATTTAAATATATTATTTTAATAATATATTAACGGTGATATTTTTATAATGAATGTGGGATATATGAGTATATGAGGATGAAGAGTATTTTTGTGGCATTAAATGTTTAACACATATTTTGTGTGTTGGTGGACACAATTATTGACCGAAATTTGATTATAGCCTGTAAAATTGACCGTTTGTGGATTTCGGTTAATTTCTGTTTGGAATTTGGAAAAACTTTCTTCTTCAAAGTTGTAGTGAATTGAATTTCATATAATAACTCGCGAGTTTCGAATTTTTCTGATAAAAGAGCTATTTATTATGAATTATTTAAGTTTCGAAGCTCTGAAATAATTGATTTTTGGAAGTTTAAAATATTTTTAATTAAAAAAACGTTTTTGTGTTTGGTTAGCCTCATTAAACACATGCAAGTTGCTGAATTCAGATGGTTCTAGGTGCGTAGACAAATTTGTATATATATATTATTATTATATTAAATTTTTTGCTTTGGTGTTCTAAGCATTTTTCTATAAATAGGGTGCTTAGGTTAGAATTGAAAATCACACCAGAAACTGAAGTTTTCTCTCTCTATATTATCGAGCGTATTCTTGTGAGTATTTTGAGTATACTTTGAGTATTGCTATACGGTGTAAATTCAAGTCATAGCCTATATCCGGTGTTTCAACTAGAAGTACCATCATTCGAGGTAAGGGATGTTATTTTATTCGAAAATGATATTATTTCTTCAATATCATTATGCTGAAATATTAGTTGGAACTTTTTATCAAATTTGGAACTTTTTCATGTCGGGGTTACTATTCATGAGTTACTATTCACGAGTTAGTATTCATGAGTTACTATTCACGAGTTACTATTCATGAGTACTATTCATGAAGCATGATGATATTTTTTTGTGAAATTTTTATCTTTTGGTGTCAGAGTTACTATTCACGTATACGGCACTATTCACGAATACGACACTATTCACCGAAAAAAAAAATTTCTTCTTTTTGTCCAAAATATCAATTATGGATACTAGCTTTGATTGTATCCATGTTTTGATCATTCTTGAATTTTACTCCACTCTGATTACTTATGAAGTATTTTTGAACTTGGATTGTTTAAAATACGAATCCTTCATAATTGTTCTTTTGTTTCACTGGATTCGTTTTTTTAAAATATTTTTCATCATCCTCAGTCCTAAATGATGATATTACTGAATATCTTTGGCCTGTTGTGCAAAGATGAATGATTTCTTGATGAATATCTTTGGCCCGTAGTGCAAAGAATGAATAGGTGTTGAGATGAACATGACTGATCGATTAATATCTTTGGCCCGTAGTGCAAAGATGAACATGTGTTTAGATGAACACGACCGGTGATGAATATCTTTGGGCTTTTGTAGTGCAAAGATGAATATTTGATTCGAGATATATATTGATTGATGTTACGAGGATAAAATATCGACGATGAACTTTTAAATTCATATATAGAAGATAGTAGTTTGCATTCTCTACTTAACTCTTCTAATGAATTATTATTTCATTGCGAAGATTGATTTAAAACCGGTTTGTCTATTGTATTCTATTAGATTTTTCCTATTGAAGACTAACGATAATTTGTTGTATATTATCTTAGTCATAATATTCTTTTGGGCTAGTTGAGCTCACCCTTTTCCTTTTTGTTCCATTTTTCTTCTCAGGAGGCGAGAATGTAGCGAGTATTAGTCAGGGTATGGAATGAAGGTTCTAGAGAGAGTTGTTTAGTAGTTCTCACCATTTTTATAAAATAATGTATAAATAATTGTGATGAGGATTTATTTGGGTATGTATATTGTCTAGAAGACAATAATTGTATTTAAACTCACAGTATATATGTTGTCGTATTTCGCATGACAAATGTATTAATAAAGTTGTAGTTATTTCTGTACCATGTATTTGGCGACTCAGAATGGGTTGGATGGAATGGACCTATTTTGGGGGCGTCACAGTTGGTATCAGAGCTTAGGAATATGATCTCTGGCGGAGATCAGGGGATAGAACTAGGAGGGGAGAGACGAGTAAATCCTTCGCTAGTGTGTCCTACCTAAGCTTATTTGTTAGTTGGTTAGTATATAGGGATATTATGTGATATATTGATTTCCTTAATTAACTCTTGTTTTATAGCGGTGATTTGAGAATGTCGAGTGAGAATATTAATAGTGGAGTAAATGAATAGTGGAGATGCTCGTACTTTACCAACGAAGAAGCGCGTAACAGTCAGTGGCAATGTACCTCCTGTGAACAACACCACCTGGCGAGATGATGAGCGAGGGGATGTTTAGAAGCTTTTTACAGTTCATGCAAAATCGGACGAGGGAGACTCGTGTTCAAAATCTGAGGAGGAAATGATAGCAATTCACGGGTGGTCACGCATGCAAGCGATTCAAAGAGTTGGGACCACGAATGCTGGGAAAGCGGATCCGATTAAAGGCGGAGACGTGGGTCAAACAAATTACCAAGATATTCGATGTCTTGGGATGCACTGAGGAAGAAAGAAAGTTCCATTCGCTACTTTTATGTTCAGAACGAGGCGACATTGGTGGGAATCGTGAAGGTTGCGTACCCATCCAATTACTTTTCAAAGATGTCGTGGGAGAGCGTTTGAAAAGCAGTTCAATAACAAGTACTTCCACGAAAGTATTAAGGTCATATGAAGGAAGTGGAGTTTATTAGGCTGGAGCGAGAATAACATGACGGTGTCCCGACGAGGCGAAGTTCAGCGGAGTTATCGAGTTTGCACCTCATTTGGTGGAGAATGAGGAAGCGTATGGCGCGGATGTTTACGAGAGGTTTGAAACCCGGCATACGTCGATATCTCATTTCTCATAAATTTTCTCTCTATTCGGATGTTGTCAGCGGGGGCTCGGTTGTTAGAAGCGAGATAACGAGTACGTTCAACCGAGGGACCATAACCGAGGATTATCTCAAGATAGCGATCATCGAATAATGATAACCCGGCGGAGAAAGAAGAATATGGACAAAGGCGATAACCACTACGGTGGTAATCGTGGCCATGAAAATAGAAGAAGCGAGTCGGGAGGAGATTTTAAAAGAGGAGATTCAACAATGACCATATGAAGGCGATAGTGCCGATGTATGGCTGGTTCCAAGGAGGAGAAGGACCATCGGTCGTATGTTACAAATGCGGAAAGAGGGACATATCACCCCAAGCGCCCACAGCAGTTTAAGGTATGCTATAATTATGGAAAAGAAGGACATATCGCTTTCGAGATTATACGATATCGAAAACCGATCCAGTGGGAATGGTGACTCAAAAGGATGTCCGAGAAAAGTCAAAGTCAGCGGTTCTGGAAAGGCGTTTGTCGTGGCCGGTCAAAATCGAGGAACTCGAGCGAGTTTACGGGTTAGTTAATTATAAATTCTTGCGAAGTTTATATCTTACTAGATCTGGGTTCTACCCATTCTTTTATCTCTCTTCCTTGCGCTCAGCGTTTGAACTTGACTACGGAGAAATTAGACTTTGACCTATTTATGGAGAATCCGTTAGGAGAAACTTTCATTACATTCGTTGTTTAGAAATCTTGCACGATTCGAGGTTGGCACTATCACATTACACATTAACCTTATTTCTATAGAGATATTTGCTTTTGATGTGATTTTAAGGTTAACTACTCATCACGCCGAAATTGATTACTTTTCGTAAGGTTGTTAGTTTTCATATTCCTAAGCAACTTTGTTATTGAATTCAAGCAATCAAACCATTGTAGTCAAACATTTTCATATCAAGCCATGAAGTCATTCGTTTATTACGGATGTCAAGTTCTTAGTCCATGTTATGGATTTGAATAAAGACACGTCGATTTGAATAATATTCTGTTGTTATTAATTTTTCTCTGCAGTATTTCTGAAGAATTTCTTGGCTTACTCCCAAAGCCCGATATTAAATTTTGTATCGACTTTGAACCGGTACAAAACTCATTTCTAAAATCTCATATCGAATGGCTCTATTGAACTTGAGAGTTAAAAATTCAACTATAAATTTGGTACACGAGCCTTTATCTGGTGACTTCCTTTGTGGAATGCACCAAAGCGAGACTCTCCGTAGGGGACACCATATTAAATGCGATAGTAAAGCGATAGGTGTCATTTTAACGTCTTATCAAGGTTGGGATATGAGTCACGATTGAGAACAACCTAAGTCGGTAATCGAAATCGTAGCTTTCTAGGCTTAGTTGGTTATTATCGGAGATTCGTTGAAGGATGTTTTCGAATCGCTATTTCATTAACGCAGCTGACTTATAGAGATACAAAATTCGAATGGAGCAAGGAATGTGGGAAGAGCTTGAAGAACTCAAGAGGAGACCCATTTCAAAGACATGTTTTGACCATGCCATCCTCGGAAAAGCGAGCGTGGTAGGCGGCGTGTTGAGTAGAAGATCGATTATACAACAAATGAGTACGATATTGTCAAAGACTCATTTCAGTATAATTTACAAATAATAGAGATGGAGATGAAAACTCTAGGTACCCACGTGATGATATCTGAGTATAATCGACTTTAATCGATAAAGTTAAAGTTATTCAAGTTACAACGAGGGTGATGAATTTGAAGAAGGAGGTGCAAGAAGTTGTTATTTCAAAAGCAAGAATCGGTGAGGTGAGGAAAGCTTAAACCTTTGATTTATTAATCCATTTGAAATTCTCATTCGAATAGGAAGCGTGGCCTATAGACTCGCTTTTTTACCGCCAAGTATGGCGTGTTCATAACATTTTTCACGTATCGATGTTACGTAAATATGTGGACGAATTCGAACCACGTCATTGAGTTAGAACCGAGGACGAGATAGTAGAAGACTTAACGTCACAGGAGGAGGTACTGTCAAGATCTTGGATAGGAAAGAACATGTCCTATGTCTGAGGGTTATACCGCAAGTTAAAGTTTTGTGGAGAAACCATGCTATTAAGGAAATGACCTGGGAGTTGGAAACGGAAATGAAAGCGAGGTATTCTCATCTTTTTGAAATACCAAGTACGTACGTCAATTTTGAGGACGAAATTTCATAAGGAGGGGAGGTTGTAAGACCCCAAATTATTAATAAATGAAATTTATTTTTCTTCTATTTATTATTTTGAAATAGTAAGGGTTGATTTGATTAATGTGGATAGTTATGGGTAAAATACGCAAATATTTCGAATAAGCAAGTGGTTATAAAATATTCATTATCGCCAGGGAATATTCGTTTAGTCGTGGAATATTCGTACTGTTGGGGAATATTCGTACGACGGTGCAGTCTTTTGTGGGCCCCATAACGGAAGCGATTGGATGAAGAAAACGACAAATATAAGTTGTTTAAAAATAAGCAGTAGTTGTTATTCAGATTAATCTTTGTTAAAATACTAAATTGGTTTAAAACACAAGAATGGCGTTGTTAGTATTGCACCAATTATTGATTCTTATGTAAGAAGGCGCTACTCAATAATTGTTACAGTAATTATTGTTCAGTATTTTATTTTATGGATTCAATAATTGCTGCATTGATATTTTATATTGCTGTTGTTTTAATAATTGTCATTACACAGTATTTTCCATTATCGAAGCAATAATTTATATTATCTGAATATTATTATTAGATAACATTATTGGCAATGTCTAGAAAGTTACATAAGGAGAGGTTTGGTCACCTAATTTGCTACCAATGAGGAAAAATTCTTATTGGAAAGCCCCTCTTTTTCAGAAGCCGCACGGTTGTCGATATTGTGATTACGTAATATTATTTGTGAATAATTAATTATTGATTCATATGATGAGAAAAATATTGATTTTATGTTGATATAGATGGAGAAAATTTTTAATGTGACAATTGTTGAAAATTAATATTTTATCTTTTTACGATAAAATAATTCATTTAAATATATTATTTTAATAATATATTAAGCGGTGATATTTTTATAATGAATGTGGGATATATGAGTATATGAGGATGAAGAGTATTTTTGTGGCATTAAATGTTTAACACATATTTTGTGTGTTGGTGGACACAATTATTAAGTGAAATTTGATTATAGCTTGTAAAATCTAATAGTTTGTGGATTTGGTTAATTTCATTTGGAATTTGGAAAAACTTTCTTCTTCAAAGTTGTAGTGAATTGAATTTCCTATAAAAACTAGCGAGTTTCAATTTTTCGATAAAGAGCTATTTATTATGAATTATTTAAGTTTTGAAGCTCAAAATAATTGATTTTTGGAAGTTTAAAATATTTTTAATTACAAAAAACGTTTTTTGTGTTTGGTTAGCCTCATTAAACACATGCAAGTTGTTGAATTCAGATGGTTCTAGGTGCGTAGACAAATTTGTATATATATATTATTATATTAAATTTTTGCTTTGGTGTTCTAAGCATTTTCCTATAAATAGGGTGCTTAGGTTAGAATTGAAAATCACACCAGAAACTGAAGTTTTCTCTCTATATTATCGAGCGTATTCTTGTGAGTATTTTGAGTATACTTTGAGTATTGCTATACGGTGCAAGTTCAAGTCATAGCCTATATCCGGTGTTTCAACTAGAAGTACTGTCTTTCGAGGTAAGGGATGTTATTTTATTCGAAAATGATATTATTTCTTCAATATCATTATGCTGAAATAATGGTTGGAACTTTTTATCAAATTTGGAACTTTTTCATGTCGGGGTTACTATTCATGAGTTACTATTCATGAGTTACTATTCACGAGTTACTATTCACGAGTTACTATTCACGAGTTACTATTCACGAGTACTATTCATGAAGCATGATGATATGTTTTTATGAAATTTTTATCTTTTGGTGTTGGAGTTACTATTCACGTATACGACACTATTCAAGTATACGGCACTATTCACAAATACGGCACTATTCACCGAAAAATAAAATTTCTTCTTTTTGTTCAAAATATCTATTATGGATACTAGCTTTGATTGTATCCATGTTTTGATCATTCTTGAATTTTACTCCACTCTGATTACTTATGAAGTATTTTTGAACTTGGATTGTTTAAAATACGAATCCTTAATAATTGTTCTTTTGTTTTTTGGATTCGTTTTCTTTAAAATATTTTTCATCATCCTCGGTCCTAAATGATGATATTCTTGAATATCTTTGGCTGTTGTGCAAAGATGAATGATTTCTTGATGAATATCTTTGGCCGTAGTGCAAAGATGAGCAGTGTTGAGATGAACATACCGATCGATTAATATCTTTGCCCGTAGTGCAAAGATGAACATGTGTTTAGATGAACATGATCAATGATGAATATCTTTGGCTGTAGTGCAAAGATGAATATTTGATTCCGGATATATATTGATTGATGTTACTGGGGATAAAATATAACGATGAACTTTTAAATTCATATATAGAAGATAGTAGTTTGCATTCTCTACTTAACTCTTCTAATGAATTATTATTTCCATTCACGAAGATTGATTTAAAACGGTTGTCTATTGTATTCTATTAGATTTTTCCTGTTGAAGACTAACGATAATTTGTTGTATATTATCTTAGTCATAATATTCTTCTTGGGCTAGTTGAGCTCACCCTTTTCCTTTTTGTTCCATTTTTCTTCTCGGGAGGCGAGAATGTAGCGAGTACTAGTCGGGGTATGGAATGAAGGTTCTAGAGAGAGTTGTTTAGTAGTCCTCACCATTTTTATAAAATAATGTATAAATAATTGTGATGAGGTTTATTTGGGTATGTATATTTTCTAGAAGACAATAATTGTATTTAAACTCACAGTATATATGTTGTCGTATTTCGCACGACAAATGTATTAATAAAGTTGTAGTTATTTCTGTACCATGTATTTGGCGACTCAGAATGGGTTGGATGGAATGGACCTATTTTGGGGGCGTCACATTTTCCCCTTTGATTTGGTGGTGGGGTTCATCACCCGATGGGGAATATACAGTGGATTTTCCTTCGACACTGCAGCAGTGGTATGTGAGGTGGATCCTTCACCTTCTCCATAATTCCACGGAACCTTGCGTGTAGACACTCAAAATTTTCTCAGATTTCATCACATTAACATTGCAGAAGACAGATTCGTCTTTTAAGAGAACCACGAAAGACAATCCAAATCCATCTAGGATAATAGGAAGTGCAAAGATCAACCCCGGATCGTAATCTGGGAGTAACGGTTTCAACCTCGGATCTAACCCCGAGACCTGCAGATACAATACAAGAACACACACCAGAGAAGACCGATTAATCTCGAAGATAACCCCGAGGTATCCAGTCTCAGTCCCAACCATGGGAATAGCCATAAACCTTGGTGATAACCCCAAGGAATGCAGTTTCAGAGATTACCCCGGAAATGCTTGTTTCAAATGCCATCAGCTTCAATCTCGGAACTCACAACGAGATACACTATACCAACCCGACAATAACATCGAAAAGGCAGGCACACCTCAAAAAGATGACAATGAGGACCTTCAATAAATGCAGCAGTCCAATCTCAACAAAGTCTGAGCAACGTCTTCTTATCGGCCCAATCCGGCAGTAACACCGTTGAGGGGCAACATCGCCATCTCGTCCAACACGATGCCACGTCTCGTCTCTACGCAACAATGTCCCAGAAGGCTAACCAATCCGGTGAAAGTGACTATTGTGGGGGTAAGCGGATGAAAGTTGAAGCTTGAAGACCGGAGGGCATCATCCCATCTTCAAAGACTTCAGACAAACTCTAATCCCATCCCATCGCATACAACTCTCGACAACGGTGGTCCAAAAATAGGTCTTGAATACCTCAAAACGGATGCTAGGATTGCACTTCTCAAAATCCGAGTGGACATTCTGATTGCTCGAGTGCATGTACTTCGAGACGACCCGACCCGACCCGCCTCTGGTACACCTGCGGCACCTTTTTCCTATAAATAAGAGGCTTGGGGTGCTGATTTTTAAGAGAAAAAAGAAGGGGAAACCCTGCACAATTTGCTCTGCACTTGCCATACAGTGTATTTTCTCCCTTTCAAACACTTGTGAGCTCATATATAGCCTCTTTTGTACCCACGAAAGCCCAGTGTTTACCCACTCTAAAGATATAGAAGCACTTTTATCAGTCAGCTGTAATCCTTCTCACAAACTTTAGATTCTTTCTCTTCATCTTTGCACACACCCTTCTACACGTTGAGAGTCGTGTTGCTTGCTTTTGCCCGGACTTCGGTCCGTGGTTTCATTCTAGTCTCATATATATATATATATATATATATATATATATATATGACTAACATTATCGAAGTTATGCCTCGATTGAGCCTAGATTTTGATGCAGGAGCGCATTACTACTTTTATATATATATATATATATATATATATATATATATATACTTATATATATTAAGCGTACATCGGACTTTGTTCGATGAGCCTGACTTTTGATGCAGTGTGTTTACTCATTTATATATATATATATATATATATGAGCGTGGTCGAACTATGTTCGATGAGCACAGATGTTACATCCAAATTGCATTTCTTGCTTTTATATATCTATATATATATATATATATATATATATACATACATATATATATATATATATATTTATTTTGTCCTGCCTGGAGTTCCCTTCATGGCAGTTGATCGCTTTTACAGCTTTCTTTACATTTCGTCCTGCCTGGAGTTTACTTCGTGGCAGTTGACCGTATTTACAACTTTTAACAACTTTATTTACATTCCTGATCCCCCATGGAGGTGCATCGTGGTTGGTGATCATCTATATATATATATATATATATATATATATACCGCTTTTATATATATACCTGCTTATTGCTTTTATACAAATTGCAATATTCTGTGCGCCTAGGAATCATGTGATCACAGATTCATCCCATTGGATCTAGATTCGGTTCCTGTGATGGACATTTTTAGCTGTAAGTAGCTTGTAAATTATTCTGCGATGTCTGTATTTCCTCAGATGGTTTCCTTACCCACGAGGAAGTCAGCATTATTTTTGGATATATTATTTTTCATACGGATGCCTAGCATCCGTCAAATAAAATCAATTCAGCCGCTCACTTAATAAAAATGGGAATGTAAAAGGTCTAAATTCCTATTGAGTATCAGGGTTTGAAAAACCTCTTTTATAAAACATCATTGCCATATCTTGCTAAAAACTGAATTTTTACATAAATTCTAACCCTGTGTATATAGGTTCGAACAAGGCCTCGCACAATTTCCATATAACAGCATATTGACCCACACACACACACACACACACACACTCAGATAATAGTTTCTTGAAAAGAGGCGGTCACCATGGTAACACGGATGTGGGAGTTCTAACACCTTCCCCAAGATAACCAAGTCCCCGGACCCTAAATGAATCTCATTTTGCCGGCAGTATATCGATTGTCACATCACTAGGTCAATGTGCAAACCTTTTCTCGGTTGTGTTGGCACAACCATTTAAAAAACCAACTGGCGACTCTTAACAGTCCCATCGTCGACATTATACATGTCGGACCTTTTTCACTTGTTTTTTCAAACAAATCTCACCTAAAATGAGAACACCAAAGAGCAAAAAACTTGAAAGGACACCCAAAAATCCCGGCGTCGGCAGTGGCAACTCTGCTGGGGACTACAGTAAGAGGACTTAAGCCGCTACTACAATCTTTTCAAAACTATTATATGCTTGTGTGTGGATGTTGCATTTACATTGGATGAATGTGTACGAATGCATGTCTTGTTTGAGCTTAGTGCTTCGCATCATATCTGCGTGTGATGTTAGTGCTTCGCACTATAAACTGCTTATGATATTAGTGCTTCGCACATGTCATCATTTCATAAAGTGAGACGCGATGTATGTGAATGTATGTTGTGTGGTCCCTCCACCAGGAGGCTATCCCGTCGGTGTTTGATTACTGGACTCATGAGAAGACTAATTCTTCGAGGCTCAGGAAAGGCACCACCCAAATTCGCTCCAGTTGAAAGACCGGATTAACTTCCCGTCTAGTAGATTGCAATGATTTGGGAACCTTCATGCCAAAAAGGCACGAGAGTCACCTAAGATAGGTCAGCCTCTGATAAAACCCAAACGAAGGAAAGTCTCTTCATGCTCTCATGTTAATTACTTGTAAACACAATTACTTGTAATTTCATTCCATATCTATCTCCATGTAATGAAAAATATGAAGCAATGTGTCCACATACATGCTACAAACAGCTGACCCCCATTTGCAGGATAAAATTCCTAAAATGGACACATCACATAGCATGTCATTATACACCTTCGCTAAGGACTAAACTATGCCAATCTTTCGCAGGGAATCAATCGGACCTACTACCCCATTAAAGTCCAAAAGGCAACAAGCCTACGATCAATCATGTAGTCATCATCCCACCGGATGAACTTAATCGATTTCATGAAAGAATTGACGGGTTAAGCAAGCAGATTCTGATTTGGTCGTTTCTATTAAAAGAATTGCACCCGGTCTACAAGGTCGGAAAATACTCGACACATCTTGAGCCCTCCACACAAGGAGGAATTAGGTCATTACCATACGAGCCACAGTTGGATACGACCAACAAAACTCATGATGTTGCCCATTCCACTGGAGATCCAGACAATGGTGACATCAAAAAGAAATTCCTCCAAATGGAAGAGACCCTTGGCGTTATCAAAGGAATTGGAACACACACGGGAGTGTTTCATATCTTCGATCTATGTATTTTTCCGGTGTTCACTATCCGGAAAAATTTAAAACTCGACTTTGAAAAATATGGCCGGGTTAGGGGATCCTTATACACATTTAAAAGTCTTTATTGAGAACGGGATCCTATGCACGGAGGATGAAAACTTCGAGAATGCAATTGTTCCAAAAAAGTTTAAGCTGAGAAGCCTTGGTTCGTGGTACACAAGATTAGACAACTCCAAAATCCACAAATTGGGAAGAGCTAGCACATGCCTTCCTCACTCAATCTGATTTTCAAACTCAAATGGCTCTCTGACCAGATCGATTACAAGATCAAGAAATAGTCTAATGAGTCTTTCAGAGAGTATGCTTAAAGGTGGAGACGCTTTGGTCGCCCAAGTTATCTCCCCGCCATGTCGAATCAAAAATGGTCATGACATTCATAGACATACAAGAAGCTCCCTTCTATGAGAGAGTTTTAGCAGGCATCGCCAAATCATTTTATGATATGGTTAAACATGGGGAGATGGCTGAAATAGGATTGAAGTCAGGAAAGATTCAAGACCTAGCCGCACTCAAAGCTGTTGCTGATCACATCCAATCTGGAAATTATGGGAACAACTTTGAGGGTCCATAAAAAGAAAGAGGAAGATGTTTCCACGATACTACAGGACAAAAAGGCAATCAAAGTATGCCTATTCAAAGGAGAAACTACACTCCCTTTCCAGCACAGTCTGCAAACCCTCCAGTACCAAAAGGTGGAGAAGTCAAACGCCATCGAGTGTTTACATCCTTAGGGGATACCCTCGAGAACATTCTTAATCTTCTGACAACACAGAAGAAAATTACGCATCTTCATCCACGAGCCAGTCCTAATGGACGGGGTTTCAATGCTACTAGGAAATGTGCTTATCATGCTGGGGCACCTGGACATGATACTCAGGATTGTTGGGCCTTGAAACACAAGATCCATGACCTAATAGACAATGGGGAGATCATAGTCACCAAACCCGATTAGCCTCATGTATAAGACAACCCATTTCCTCAACACAAAGAAGAAGAGGTCAACATGATTAATTGGAGCGGTGGACAGAGTTCCAACTTCAGCTGTGATTCCTCCCAGACCTTCAAAGACGGTGATGAAAGATGGGATTATGCCAAGTTCCAATTCACAATGGAATGAAAGATCAAAGCTCTCGGCAAACAAGTTGAGTAATTGGCCGAACTGGTGACTTATCAGCATCAAGTGACTTGGAAATTAATCAGCCGGGAGCATGCCAGTCTCCTACCAATCGTCATGAATATTCCCTCGTCACTTTCAGAAAATGAAATGCTGGAAGACAAAGTGACGAAGAGAGCAAATGCCAAAGCCCGTCGGGATTTCGCAAACAAACGGGAATTCACCTATTTAGGCCAACCCATGGAGGAAATCCTTCACATGTTAATCAATGAAGGAAGGATCAGTTCCCTTCTACCTCTAATCAACCCCCGTTTGGGATGGTACAACTCTGATGGAGTATGTCAATACCACTCCCAATCTCACGGTCACAGCACAGAAGAATGTTGGGCACTCCGCCACCTTATTCAAAATCTAATCGACAATGGTGTACTGCGCTTGGCAGATAACGACACTGTGTTACGTGCAAGTGAGAATGCAGGCCCTACTAAGTGGCAAAGTGTGGTAGCAGTTATATCTACTGAAGTTGAAGGGACTAATACTTTGCTCACAACACCGATAATTCAGCTTAAAGGAGGAAACAATCCTTTGAAAGTGGCCGCTCCCGAGCCAATCAACTTGCCATGCATAGCACAATATCTTATTGTTAGCTTGCGCAAGGTTCCGTGGAATTATGGAGAAGGTGAATGATCCACCTCACATACCCCGCCGCTGCGTTGTCGAAGGAAAATCCTTGTATATTCCCCATCGGGTGATGAACCCCACCACCAAATCAAAGGGAAAATACCCATGGAGAAGATTGAAAAATTCCTCTCTATTTGTGTGGTCATAACGAAGCCTCGGTGGTTTTAAGCTTGAAGGAAGCTCCACCACAAATATCCATTTTAGACTTGGTCCTAACCTCCGAGAATCACATAGGAAGGTCTTGTTAAAGGTTCTAGAAGAAGCCTATCTCCGACATCGGTGGATACGGAAAAGTTTCAACACATGGTTGATCACATTTTCAACAACAATGTGATATCCTTCACTAATGATGACATATACAATAAGAAGGGACGGTCATTCTGCAAACCGTTGCACATTGCGGTCTTATCCTCCGGATATATGGTGGTGGAGTATTAATAGATGGAGGTTCTTCTCTGAATATCTGCTCATATGCCACCTTGGTGAAGATGAATATCAATCTCAACCGAATTCGGAGTAGCCATACTATCATCAAAGCTTTTGATGGAGCCCGCCGTAACTCGATTGGAGTAATTGAGCTGCCAATCGAAATTGGCCCTCATATGTTCTGTGTATCCTTCCATGTGCTCAAGATAGATTCGGGATACAATCTGCTCTTGGGACGACCATGGATCCACATGGCAGGGGCAGTCCCCTCCACACTTCACCAACAATTGAAGTACATTATCAACGATAGCCTGGTCACAGTCAACGCTGAGCCGGAGTATCCTCCACACGGGGACGTGTCGTTCATCAATGCAAATCTGTGGAAGAACTCCTCCATGAAATGGAATGATGAGTGCCAGAATGCCTTCCTTACAATCAAGAAATAGCTAGTCAAAGCTCCTATCTTGGTACCACCCAGGGATGATTTTCTCCTGTTCATGTACCTATCCATAAGTGAAAATGACATGGGCTGTATGCTGGGACAGAAAGACGATAGAGGCCAAGAGCGAGCTATCTATTACCTCAAAGAAAAAGGTTGTTGACGGTGAACACAAGTACACTCGATCGAAAAAGATGTGTTGTGCTTTAGCATGGGCTTCCATGAGGTTACAGCATTACCTACATGGTCACACAACCCATCTCATATCCCGTGTGGATCCTCTCAAGTACGTGTTCAACAAACCCATGTTGAATTATCGCATGTCCTGATGGCAGTTGATCCTACAACAATTTGACATCGTATATGTAACTCAAAAGTCCATCAAAGGTCAAGGAATCACAAATTAACTGGCCGCCGTACCTTCAGGGGATTTCAAACCCTTGGAAACATATTTCCCCGATGAAGGAGTAATGACAGTTCAACAACACAATCAGTACAATACACGCCAATCATAGAAGATGTATTTTGATGGAGCTGTTAATATGGAAGGCTCTGGAGCTGGAGCAATTCTAGTATCTGATACGGGGGAGAAGTATCCCGTTGCCGTCAAATTACAGTTTGTCAGCACCAACAATACGGCAGAGTATGAAGGCTATCTAATGGGGCTAAAACTTGCCCATTTAATGGGCATTAGGCGGTTAACTGTCCTTGGAGATTCGGAGTTGGTAATCAGACAATCCACCGAAATCTATCAAACTAAGGAACTACATTTGTTGCCTTACCATCGGCAGGTCTTAAAGATGGCTTTGGAGTTCGAAGAAATCTCCTTTCTATATGTTCCTCGTAATAGGAATGACTTTTCGGATGCATTAGCAACCCTGACCTCCTTGATTCATATATCAGACAAGGAACACTTGCCAAGCGTCACAATTTCTGTAAGACCCCGAAATTTTTTTAAATAAAAAGGAATTTCCTTTATTTATTATTTTGAAATAGTAAGGGTTGATTTGATTAATGTGGATAGTTAAGGGTTAAATACGCAAATATTTCAAAATAAGCAAGTGGTTATAAAATATTCATTTTTGTGGGAATATTCGTTTGGTCGTGGAATATTAAATCTTTGTCGGGGAATATTAAACGGCAATAGCGTGTGTGGGCCCCCATGAAAGCGATTGGATGAAGAAAGCGACAAATATAAGTTGGTTAAAAATAACGGAAGTAGTTATTCACGAATTAAGCATTGTTGGAATACCCGTTGGTTAAAATACACGATGTCTGGCATTGGTTGCAATAGAGCATACCGCGGTATTGCATGCGATTGTTGTTAATTATTGATCCTTACGTAAGAAGGCACTACTCAATAATTTTCACGGTGAATTCTTATTCAATATTTTATTTATTGATTCAATAATTGCTGCGTTGATATTTTATATTATTGTTGTTCAATAATTGTCACCGCACATTATCTCCATTATCGGATCAATAATTCATATTATTTGAATAATATTATTAGATAGCATTATTGGCAATGTCTAGAAAGTTACATCGAGGAGAGGTTTGGTCACCTAATTGCGGCGCGAGAAGGAGAAATCCTTATCGGAAAGCCCCTCTTTCACAGGAGCGGCCGTGGTTATCATAATTGTGATTACGTAATATTATTTGTGAATAATTAATTATTGATTCATATGATAAAGAAATATTTATTTTATGTGGATATAAATGATGGATTTATTTATGTGGTTATAAATGAAGAAATTATTGTTGAGGTGTTTTATCGGTATTTTACAGTTGGAGGTATTAAAAATTAAATCGGGGTTTTGAGATATATTATGGGGTTATAATTTTTAATCCGTAGTTGGATTGTGGTAATTTTTGGGTATGTTATACATACATAAGTTGAGTATATGTCCACAAATTTTGAACCGTTAAAATGCACGAATGATTTGTTGTGAATTTTAAGAGGTGCCGGATTCGAAAATTAGGTTTATAATTGATTTTGGTGGAAAATTCTAGAATTGAGTGGGCCCCACTTGTGGTTGGTGAAGAAATGTGCTGAATTTTATTTCAAATGTGGTGGGTGGCAATAGTAGCAGGTAAAGCCATCGAAGTGGCAAGTCGAAATGCTTTGGCGGGCTAACATTTTCCTATAAATAGAGGGCTAAGTTAGAATTGAAAATCACACGAAACAAAGTTTCTCTCTTTCTCTCTCTATATTATTGGCGTATTTTGTGAGTATTTAGATACTTTGAGAGTTCTTTGTTTAGTACAAGTTTCATTCAAACATCACTTGAGCCTTTCCTCCGGAAATCTTGATTCTTTGAGGTAAGGGATGTTATTTTCTTTTAGGATGATATTATTTCTTCAATATCATTATCTTTGAAATATTGGTTGGAACTTTTATCAAATTTGGAACTTTTTCATATGGGGTTACTATTCATGGGTTACTATTCATGAGTTACTATTCACGAGTTACTATTCATGAGTTCTTATTCACGAGTTACTATTCACTTTCAGTACTATTATGAAGCGTGAAAATGTTTTTTGTGGAATTTCTATCTTTTGGTGTCTGAGTTACTATTCACGATCTCGGCACTATTCACGATATCTGAGACTATTCACGTATCTGCACTATTCACGATATCTGGCACTATTCATTGAAAAATAAAATTTCTTCTTTTTCGTCAAAATATTTATTCGGATACTAGCTTTGATTGTATCCATGTTTTGATCATTCTTGAATTTTACACCACTATGATTATTTTTGAGGTATTGTTGGACATGGATAAAACAAAGTACTGAATCCTTAATCCTTAATCCTTGTCATTTTGTTTCCTTTGGATTCGTTCTTTAAAAATATTTTCATCATCCTCGGTCTTAAATGATGATATTATTGAATATCTTTGGCTGTGAAAGCAAAGATGAATGATTTCGAAGAATATCTTTGGCCCGTAGTGCAAAGATGGCAGTGTTTAAATGAACACGACCGATGATGAATATCTTTGGCCTTTAGTGCAAAGATGAACAAGTGTTGAGATGAACATGACCGATTGATGAATATTTTTGGCACTGTAGTGCAAAGATGAATATTTGATTTGAGATGAATATTGATTGATGTTCTGGGGATAAAATATTGATGATGGACCATTAAATTCATAGATTATAGTAGATTTCATTCTCTCACGTAACTCTTCTATGAATTATTATTTCAGCTGCGAATATTGATCCGAAACTTGTTATCTATTGTATTCTATCGGATTTTCTCTCTGTTGGAGACTAACGATAATTTGTTGTATAT
This sequence comes from Panax quinquefolius, assembly GCA_020205615.1. Lineage (NCBI taxonomy): Eukaryota > Viridiplantae > Streptophyta > Magnoliopsida > Apiales > Araliaceae > Panax > Panax quinquefolius. The sequence continues at coordinate 96,989,582 of CM035172.1, read as the reverse complement.
TATCTTAGTCATAGTATTCTTTCTTGGGCTAGTTGAGCTCACCCTTTTCCTTTTTGTTCCATTCTTCTCGGGAGGCGAGAATATAAGCGATGCAGTGGGGTATGGAATGAAGGTTTTAGAAAGGATTGTTTAGTAGTCCTCACCATTTTTGTAAAATAATGTATCAATAAATGTGATGAGGATTTATTTGAGTATAAATATTGTCTAGAAGATAATATTTGTATTTAAACTCAGCAGCTTTTCTTGTTGTAATAATAAAGTTGTAGTTGTTTCATACCATGTATTGACAACTCGAATGGGTTGGATGGAATGGACCTATTTTGGGGTCGTCACAATTCCCACCTGAGGCCCCGCCTATGGGAATTACGTTAGAGAAGTATCGGATGAGCTACCTCCCATCCAACCTCATTGGTATCAACATATCAAGGAATATCTGCGAGATGGATCTACACCCGATGAGGCAAGCCCGACCGAGAAAAGGCGGATCCATCAACTTGTTATGAAGTTCTACCGAGTGGAGATGCGCTTCACAAAAGAGATGGGGATCGGGTCTCCTCAGTGTTTAGACAAATATCAAGCCCAAAGGCTTATGGATGAAATCCATGGCGAGTCTGTGGCCCCCATGAGTGGCCCCTCCTTGTCGAAAGTCCTCGGGGACGGGACATTATTGGCTATCTCTCAAGGCTGATTGCCATGACCACGTCAAAAGATGCTATCAGTGCCAGATTCATGGGAATGCTATACACACCCCTCCACGAGAGCTCCACAATATGAGTTCGCCTTGGCCCTTCTTAATATGGGGAATGGACGTTATCGGGCCCATCGAGCCTAAAGCCAGTAATGGTCACCGATTTATCTTCACCATGATCGACTACTTCACCAAGTGGGTAGAAGCAGCCTCCTTCCCCAGGGTCACTAAAGAAGTCATCATTGCTTTCATCAGAAACAATGTCGTTTGTCGATATGGACAACCAGAGGTGATTGTGTCAGACAATGCCAAAAACCTCAACAACAAAATGATGGAGCAATTATGTAGTAGATTCCACATCAAACATCTTAACTTTGTCATCTATCGTCCGAAGATGAACGGTGTTGTTGAAGCGGCTAACAAAAACATCAAGAAGATTATGCAAAAGATGTCCGCCAACCACAAGGATTGGCCTGACCTATTGCCTCTGACTCCGTTAGACTACAGGACCACAATGTGTACTTCAACTGAGGCAACCCCCTACGCTTTAACCTATGGGATGGAAACAGTGCTCCCCATAGAAGTTGAGATGGAACCTCTCAGAGTGTTGATTGACGCTCAGCTGGATGAAAACTAATGGGTACAAGACAGGTATCACCAATTATCTCGATAGAGCGAAAAAGTAACCGCGGCTATCTTCCATGGTCGATTATATCGCAAAGGATCGGCGGATCCTATAACAAAAAGTCCGGCTACGGCAATTTAAACAACATGACTTGGTTCTGAAGAAGATTCTTGACAACCAAGATCAGGCCAAAGGAAAATTCGCTCCTAACTGGGAAGGCCCATTTATTGTCAAAGAAGTATTGATAGGAGGCGCTCTCAGATTGCAAGAAATGGACGGCGATGAATTTCCACAACTCATCAACTTAGACACCGTGAAACGATAGTACGTCTGAAGTAAACAGCAAACACCCTGGTGCATAATCATCAGGTCACCAGTCATTCCGGTTCTTTAACCCTTTACCGCATACAATTTATCTACACTTTGCCCCTCAGGGAAACATACTCTTCAAGCCAGCAGCCTGGTTTTCTCCTTTGCGCTCATATAACTTAGGTCATCCCACCACGGATTGAACCTCTTGCGTTCGCAGTTTGGCTACCCATACATGGGATCAAACTTCTCCTGCTTGCAGTTTATCCTTAACCTAGGATTAAACTTTCTCCTCCCCGCACTCTGACCTGCACATGGGATTACGCTTTTCTTCTCGCCCTGAGGGGCGAACTACATCGACCTGATGTCCTCTTCAATAGGAGTACGTAGGCAACCATGTTACATGGCCCGGTCACAATAAAACAAAAACAACAAAAACATTTTTACCCTCTTCTCCTTACAAAAATAAAAACAACCAAAAACATTCCTACACCATATCGACCTACATATCTGACGTTGAACCTCTTACACCGAGTTCGAACTCACGCAGACCGATCTCCTCTTCAATAGGAGTACGTAGGAAGCCATTCATGGTGCGGTCTCACCCCCTACCAAAACACAAACCATTGTCAGTGGGTATTGGGATTCTCTTTCAATCCACTACATTTCATTCGACTTTAGACCAAAGGGATGGAATTACCTGAACTCCTCCCAAATAGGTGATTCGGCGACCATCTAAGCTGCGGTCGTACCTCGAAGAGCAATACCAATCCATAAGAGATGGAATTAACTAGGCTTCTCCTAAATAGAAGTACTGGCTACCATCTGTGGTGCGGTCAATCTCAAAGAGGAAAGCCACACTCCTCCACATTTCCATTCAGAAACAAGTCCCAAGACACCAAAGATGGTAGGGATACACATAGATCAATGATCCATTTTGAACTATCCGGAGACAGCTCAATGTCCATCCACCAAGGAAGAATTCAGAATTCATCAAGATCACAAGCCACAAGAAAGGCAAAATATCAAGCAAATAGCAAGGCATATCTAAAAGGGAAGTGATCCAAAATATATTTCCTGTCATATATAATGTTGTTTGATATATATACAATGTGGTCGTACATGACAAAATGGCTAAGCTAGTGCATGCGGTAAATACAAGCTCATCTACGAATCGAGTGTACATGCGAGCTAGCAAGACTAACATGGCATCCCTCTCAGATGAAGGAGGTAAAGCTGTAGTCTCCTGGATAAGAATAGCCACACGACCCAACAGATCTGTAGCCATCTGCATGATGACCATATGTTCATCGATATAAACGCTCATCTCTGCGATCATACCAGTGGTAAGGGACCTCATTGCGAGATTATCTGTGATGTACCACATCCCGGGCATATATAGCACTATTCCGCTCAACTATCATTTGCATCTCTCGTCGACTGGCCTTATCCCGCTCAACAATGTGTGCATCTCTACGAGCTAATGCCTCTCTCTCTCTCTAATAAGTGGCGTCCCTCACATCCAGAAAGCGATCGACATCGTAGATCGAATCGATCTCTCTCAAAGGTCATCAGATGAAGACTCTGCTCTAAATACTGTATCGAGTGCTGGATCACAAAAGTACTAGTACTAGGAGAATTCGGAAGAAATGTTGGCAACCCAACAGTGATATCCTCCTCGATGTAGGTATCAATGTCCTCTATAGGCTCTACATCGTCTAACTCAATCTCCAGATCGCAAATATCTGCTGTGATAGATAAAACCTCTGTCTCCATCCATGGAGTACTCTGCGAGAATAACTTAGGGATGATGGCGGCAAAAGCAGCTAGCTCACGCTGATCCCAACAAGCGTATACACGAGATCGGTCCTCATTTGAGAGGTATCGAGAAGTCTGGAAATGACGACCGCCCCCTCGAAAGGATGAAAATCCTAGAACTGGTCAAACTGCGACATCACGGCCAATGGATGATAAGTCGTCACGCCCCTCAAGCTAGCCAAAGGGATGAAATCCATGCCTGAAGCATGAGTAATGAAGCTGTATGGTGAGAAAAGCCCCGAGCACAACAATATGCTAAATGGATCTCTAATATCTGCCAAAAATGCAGACCAGGACTGAGCATCTGTACACTCCGATGGCTGAAAGGAGTACGACTTAGCCACCTCATGGGAGAAACAATACCCGTGCCATCTAAAGGTACCAATCGGTCGCAAGTGTGACATAAACTACATATACAGCATGATCGAACTCCTAGTAAAAACACACCGACGGTAAGAAATCTGCAGTGGATGATCGATCGCGCAGGGTCTCTGCCACGATCATGGGTACAATGGTACGACCCTCCATGAGAGCTCTCACCGCCATGATAACGCCTATATCTATCTCATCCATTACCGCGACATGTACACGTATGACAGTACACATAGTATCAGCACATCAACTCTGGCCAAATGCCAATGATCATCCGACCCGGTGAAATCCCCCGGAATGTCGTGAGTAGCTATCCTCCGCGCCAAATCTATCATACAAAAAACGCTGAGAGATCACATGCCCAGATGTCAACTCATCCTGCACTACTCTACACCTCAATCCTGTGAGAGTCATGAATCTCCTACTCATGTGTCCCAAAACCATGTGCACGCAAGGTCTGTCTAAGGGCAGCATCGTTAAACGTGCATACTCCTCCAGAGTAGGAGTCAACTCATGGGTACCAAAATGGAATACCTACCTATCAGCTAGCCAATGCTCTAGCATCCCATCTACAAATCCTGCAGGAACCTGAAATGCCAAAAGGGTCATGGTATCTTTGTAATAACAGATCTCTGATCCACCCTATCTGGTGGTGACATCTTTATCGTATTCACTGCGATACCCAATGCCACCACTTGACGGTGGGGTATGATCTATCTGACTAACTCGTCGAAGAAGACATCTGTGCGGGCCATGTCATAAGACCATCCAGGGGTCATTACCGAGTATCTCTGGACATACATATATATGCATAACATGATACATGCATAACAGATAATGGATGGTAATATGATATAGGGAATGAAAAAACGGTGCATATATTCTTAAATATATCATCATCTAATACATCAGCTCTATACAGCTACAAGTACATGAAAATGGGGCACAAACGCCCTACTACTAACAGAGGCTATCAAAAGATATAGCAAGAATGGGGAACAGCCACCCAATATCTAACAGAGGCCTATCAAAAGATATAACGAGAATACACATCAGAAGAAGACAATGGTCTCAATGTCCACATCCTCAATCCTGTCCACCTGATGTAACTCCTCCTAAGTCACTGGATCTCTATCAACAGGGATGTCAGGCCTATAAAGGGGAGGATCTGCAGCGGCTAAACCAAATGGGTTGTCTGAGGGGCCAGCCCCCGAGCTAGAGGGAACAAATGTCTCTGCCTCTGCTGGATCTCTGCCCAAATGCCAAATAAATATCTGTGCCCGATCCAACTGTCGGGTCAAGCTATTAATCAGGGTCATATGGGTCGGAGCTCGAACACAAGCTACCCAATCCGTCATCATCAATGATCCAGGAACCATATCCCCCATAAAGTGTGGCACGGGACTGGGCCCCAATAGTGCGAGAGAGCCACCAGCGCTAGTGTAAGACCCCAAATTATTAATAAATGAAATTTATTTTCCTCTATTTATTATTTTGAAATAGTAAGGGTTGATTTGATTAATGTGGATAGTTATGGGTAAAATATGCAAATATTTGAATAAGCAAGTGGTTATAAAATATTCATTATCGTCTTGGGAATATTCATTTGGTTGTGGAATATTCGTCTTTGTCGGGGAATATTAAATGACGACGGCCATAGATCTTTTTGTGGGCCCATAACGGAAAGCGATTGGGTGAAGAAAGCGACAAATATAAGTTGTTTATAAATAGCTTGGCGTAGTTATTAAGAATTATCTTGTTGGAATACCCGGTGGTTAAAACACACTAATACACGTTGTTGAATAGTAGCTGCAGTATTGCACCAATTATTGATTCTTACGTAAGAAGGCACTACTCGATAATTGTTACGATAATTCTTATTCGATATTTTATTTTATTGATTCAATAATTGTTGCGTTGATATTTTATATTGTTGTTGTTTCAATAATTGTCATTCTACGAGTATTTTTTATTATCGAGCAATAATTCATATTATCTCGAATAATATTATTAGATAACATTATTGGCAATGTCTAGAAAGTTACATCAAGGAGAGGTTTGGTCACCTAATTATTGCCGCCAAAGAAGAAGAAATTCTTATTGGAAAGCCCCTCTTTCACAGGAGCTGCCTGGTTGTCAATATTGTGATTACATAATATTATTTATGAATAATTAATTATTGATTCATATGATGAGAAAAATATTGATTTTATGTGGATATAGATGGAGAAAAATTTTAAAATGACAATTGTTGAAAATTAATATTTTATCTTTTTCTGATAAAATAATTCATTTAAATATATTATTTTAATAATATATTAACGGTGATATTTTACAATAAATGTGGGATATATGAGTATATGAGGAGGAAGAGTATTTTTGTTGCATTAAATGATTAACACATGTTTTGTGTGTCGGTGGACCCCATTTCTTGTTGAAATTTGATTATTGCTTTGTAAAATTGTCAGTATGTGGATTTGGTCAATTTCATTTGGAATTTGGAAAAACTTTCTTCTGCAAAGTTGTAGAGAATTGAATTTCCCATAAAAATTTGTGAGATTCGAATTTTTCTGATAAAAGAGCTCTTTATTATGAATTATTGAAGTCCGAAGCTCCGAAATAATTGATTTTTGGAAGTTTTAATTATTTATATCAACAAAAACGTTTTTATTGTTTTGGTTGGCCCCCCATGTGTTGTAAATTGTTGATTTCAGGAGTCTTGGTTGGCGTAGGAATATATATATAATATATTATTATTATATTAAATTTTTCGCTTTGGTGTTCTAAGCAATTTCTATATATAGGGTGCTTAGGTTAGAATTGAAAATCACACCGTAAACCAAGTTTTCTCTCTATATTTTTGAGCGTATTCTTGTGAGTATTTTGAGTATACTTTGAGTATTGCTATACGGTGCAAGTTCAAGTCATAGCCTATATCAGGTGTTTCAACTAAATCTTGTCTTTCGATGTAAGGGATGTTATTTTCTTCTCAAATGATATTATTTCTTCAATATCATTATCTTTGAAATATTAGTTGGAACTTTTTATCAAATTTGGAACTTTTTCATGTCGGGGTTACTATTCATGAGTTACTATTCATGAGTTACTATTCATGAGTTACTATTCACGAGTTACTATTCACGAGTACTATTTAATGAAAGCGTGAAGATGTTTTTATGGAATTTCTATCTTTTGGTGTCGAGTTACTATTCACGTATACGGACTATTCACGTATCTGACCACTATTCATAGAAAAATAAAATTTCTTCTTTTTGTCCAAAATATCTATTACGGATACTAGCTTTGATTGTATCCATGTTTTGATCATTCTTGAATTTTACACCACTATGATTATTTTTGAGTTATTTTTGAACATGGATAAAACAAAAGTACGAATCCTTAATCCTTAATCCTTGTCATTTTGTTTCTTTGGATTCGTTTCTTTAAAAAAATATTTTCATCATCCTCGTCTTAAATGATGATATTATTGAATATCTTTGGCTGTAGTGAAAAGATGAATGATTTCTGAAGAATATCTTTGGTTGTAGTGCAAAGATGAGCAGTGTTTAGATGAACATGACTAATCTGATGAATATCTTTGGCCTCAGTAGTGCAAAGATGAATATTTGATTCGGATGTATATTGATTGATGTTACGGGGATAAAAGATAGGCGATGAACTTTTAAATTCATACATAGAAGATAGTAGTTTGCATTCTCTACTTAACTCTTCTAATGAATTATTATTTTCATTGCGAATATTGATTTAAAATTTGTTGTCTATTGTATTCTATTAGATTTTTTCCCTGTTGAAGACTAATGATAATTTGTTGTATATTATCTTAGTCATAATATTCTTTTTCTTGGGCTAGTTGAGCTCACTCTTTTCCCTTTTTGTTCCATTTTTCTTCTCGGGGAGGCGAGAATGTAGCGAGTACTAGTCGGGGTATGGAATGAAGGTTCTGTAGAGAGTTGTTTAGTAGTCCTCACCATTTTTGTAAAATAATGTATCAATAATTGGGATGAGGATTTATTTGGGTATGTATATTGTCTAGAAGACAATAATTGTATTTAAACTCACAGTATATATGTTGTCGTATTTTGCACGACAAATGTATTAATAAAGTTGTAGTTATTTCTGTACCATGTATTTGGCGACTCAAAATGGGTTGGATGGAATGGACCTATTTTGGGGGCGTCACAGCTAGAATATCTCCTGAGTACATGGACCCTCTGATAAATCAAAACCGTCAACTCCCAACAATGGAATATCAGTGGTGGGTGACTGCGATATAGGCTAATGATGCCTAACAGGAGGTAAGATCGGTATACGAATCTCCCCTGTGGTGCTCCTAATAGCACGCTTTCCTAAATAGAGCTCCCAGCCTCCATCTGTGAAGAGAGGAAATCTCCGGGTAGAAATCAAATACTCTACTCCAGTAGGGTTTCCATTTTCAAAACCGATAATCAAATGATCCCCTGAGTATGGAAGCCATGTGATGGCGTCTGTCGTCAGCAACTCTAGCTGCATACGGCAATGAGCGAAGCCCTTAGATACAGGGACCTCTGGCAAAATAGAATGGTGCCATCGTCGTCCTCAAGGATAGGTATCTAAGCCTAACACACTCATAGGACGCAAACATGGAAGCCTCTCATAGGCCCAAAACTGCCAACACAATGGCAAAACATCTGCTATAAGTAAACACTCTTAACTTGTGAAGGGAAAAAGACAAGAGAAATACTCACCAGCAGGAACAGGTAAAATCCTAGCCAAGCCTCTGGCCAAACCACAGAGCGCAGACGCACGCCTACGGAGGAAATAGACAAAGGTGTAAGAGCCCCAGTCATACTCTCCTATACGATCCACATCGCATGTGGCACTGACCAAAGCGAAAGATATCGTGGAAGAGTTATCTGCTATGAAGCAGCCTCGAATGATCATCAGGAACAATCGCCGCAGAACGCGATCCCTGATCCTGACATCATCAGGCATGGGCTCACTTAATAGCCTGCTCATAACATCTACGCTCAAAGGACTTAAACGAACAGTCCTACCTTTGAGCGCACCAGCCGGAACTCCTAACAAGGACCGGACAGTAGTAGGGGTGATATTCACCATGCAAGGCAATTGGATCCCTCAAAACTCCATACCTGTGATAAATCGCCAATCCATAGGCGTCATCATCACCTCGCAATCCAGCAGGTGGAGTGACTGAGTTTGATGAAACCATCGCTCAGACAATGCCCTGAGGTAACCCCGGGGACAACGACGGGGAAGGATGGAGAAAAATGCCCCAAATCCCCACTCATGCACTACTGCTCTATAATCAGGATGAAGTGCCTGGTACATGGAGTGGATGCTAAACCAGTTCCATTGAGGCTGTGTAAAACCTGGAACCTGCATGAAGCACAGATCAACATCAGAACCCTTTTAATCCTCATCAATATGAAAGAAGGAAGATAAAGTCTAACGTCATACCTCGTTAGCATGCAAGTACATCGATGGGTGTCTACCCAAATCACCTAGCAACTCTGGGATCACCACCTGGATGCTTGGAAGCTCCCTGTGAGGGATATGTACAGCAGGAGCGGGATCCTCAATATCCACCTCCTTGTCCTCGACGTCTGGAATCTCTGCCTGGACGGGACGAATCACAGCCTCCATAACTTAAGCGAGGTTATGCGGCCGAAACGAGGGACGAGGCACTTTGAAGCCCTCCGTCAGACGCGCTCATAAGCGATCCTATAAGGCGCTTTCGGTGATCCGGATCCATAATATCTGGACAACAAATCTCCAAATCACCTCAGAAAGGGTGTGATATTTCCTTACCTGGAGCTTTCTAAAATGCATTATATGATTATATGCATGCATGCATTTACTTTAACATATTATAGAGTTAGAATACATAACTATACAATGCCTACATTTGGAAAAAATTTCCATAGTCCCCTTTGAAAATAGGACTATCCCCATACACGCAGGCATGTCTAGGTGGCCATTCAGTAGCACACCTACCCCAAAGTCATATACAGAATATATGCATTAAAAATCAAGAACATCATGCATAAGGCCAACCTCAATGTTAGGAGTATTTTGCCTTTCTACCTTTTGCTCATTGGACCTCAAATAGGACAAGAAATAGCAGAAAAAGGTGCCAATTTGACTGTCTCAAAAGTCAAATTTTTTCACATCATTATGTTTAGCATGGTTTAATACTAACATTTACTATGTTGAATATTTTTATCAAGTCATTTGTGCATATATAATCACTACTATGTGTTTAGATGCATTTAAATGCGATATCTCACAATCTATGAGATGTAAACCGGAAAAAATACATGCATCGTTACTGGATAGTGTAGAACTTGTATGCGGTGATGAATTTGCGTAGAACGACGAACTTCGCCAAATCTGAAAGTGGCTCACGGTTTTTTCTAGAGATAAACAAGTTGAAAGTGACTTGTGAAGGCAGGCTGCTGGGATTTATCATCCACGCCTGGCCCCAGGCTCACCTGCGACTCCTCTATGTGGGCCCCACCCCTCTGGTTCGGTCCAGTTCGAGTTGAAATGGAGTTCTTACGGGATAGAAAGGTCAAATCAGGAATAAAAATGCCACGCGATTGAGGAAAACTGTATACAATCCTAGTCTTCTCAGATGAGACTTTGAATCTGCACATCACTCATTGGTACTCGCCTAAACACAAGGTATACTCTGTCGATGACCTCAGTTGTCTCAAATCACATACGACAATACCTTATATAGGTCTGATGCCGCCGACTTCAGGTCGTTACAACGTGAATCCCCGACGGGGGTTACAACGTGAGTCCATGACGAGGGTTACAGCGTGAGTCCCCGACGGGGGTTACAACGTGAGTCCCCGACGAGGGTTACAATGTGAGTCCTCGATGGGGGTTACAACGTAGATCCCCGATGGGGGTTACAACACGTTCATCTGTTGCAATGTCCGTCAACGAAGGTCAAGCAGCCTTAAAATCTTTTCAATGAGATAGCATTTAAACTGTCGAGCTATAGAAGTCGTTTCGAGGTTCTCATACCATTTGCTCATATTATCGAGTGGATCCCGGTGGGGTCACAACGCAATGCTCCGTTAATCTACACATCAGCGAAGGTCAAGTAACCTTGACTATCTCCTCACAGAGTTTCAGTCGTTGATTCACACGTCAGTGAAGGTCAAGAAACCTTGACAGTATATCCCACAGGATGTTTCAGCCATTGATTCACACGTCAAGGAAGGTCAGGCATCCCTGACAGCATTTGTTGTTGGCAGTAAATCCAACAGAATCATGACATATTCTGGCGATACTAACCAGGAGAGGTCAACATTATCAAAGAGGATAGATGATGGAATATGTTATACACATCCTCAAACAGATCAAGCTTTATCCCCACAGATCTCTTACGCATAAGAGATACCCCTTCAGTATCAAGTCGTTATCAAGAACACAGGAATTTGGTGATAACTCCAACACCAATATCCTAACAGATTTGGCTTGCACATCAGATCTGGTCAGTGTTGCCAATCCCTAGTTGAAGCAACAGGGAACCAGCAATCATCCCCAGCATGTTGGGCCACAATCCCGTACACATGCATCATACATTTGCATCATGTTGCTATCCATAGTACCATGTTTATCTTGTTGCGTTTCAAGTGTCTAGGATTCTTTATCCTACCCATGCATCGCCATGCATGAGTATGATAAAGAGGGGAATCTGCAGACACTCAAAATTTTTCAGACATCACATTACTAATATTGCGGGAAGGCAGATTCGTCTTTTAAGAGAGAACCACGAAGAGAATCCAAATCCATACTAGATACTACCGAAGTGCAAAGATCAACCCCGGATCGTAACTGGGAGAAACTGCTATTCAACCTCGAGATCTAACCCGAGAGACTGCAGATACAATCACGGAGTAGAGGCAATGGAGAAGACCGATTAATCTCGGAGATAACCCCGAGGTATCCAAATCTCGATCCCCAACCATGGGAATAGCCACCAACCTTGGTGATAACCCCAAGGAATGCAGTTTCGGAGATAACCGCGGAAATGCTTGTTTCAAATGCCATCAGCTTCAATCTCGGCACTCACAACGAGATACACTGTACCAACTCGGCAATAACATCAGAAAGACAGGCACACCTCAAAGATGACAATGAGGACCTTCAACAAATGCGGCGGTCAATCTCGGTGAAGTCTCGAGCAACGCCTCGCTTATCGCCCAATCCGTGAGAATAACGGTGAGGGGCAACATCACCATCTCGTCCAACACGATGCCACATCTCGTCTCTACGCAACAATGTCCCACAAGGCTAACCAATCCCGAGTGACTATTGTGCGGGGTAACGGATGAAAGTTGAAGCTTGAAGACCGGAGGGCATCGTCCCATCTTCAAAGACTTCGTACAAACTCTAATCGCATGCTATCGTACAACTCTCGACAACGGCGATCCGAAATAGGTCTTGAATACCTCAAAACGGATGCCCGAATTGCACTTCTCAAAATTTGAATGGACATTACAGTGCCTGAGTACACGTACTTCGAGATGACCTGACCCGACAAAGTTAGGCCGACCCGACCTGCCTCTGGTACACATGCGGCTGAGCCGCAGGTACACCTATGGCACCTTTTGCCTATAAATAAGAGGCTTGGGGTGCTGATTTTTAAGTCTGTATATATATATATATATATATATATATATATATTTATATATATATTGACTAACATTATCGAGTTATGCCTCGATTGAGCCTAGATTTCGGTCTGGAGCATTTACTTCGGTCTAGTGCGTTTATTCGCTTTTATATATATATATATATATTTATATATATGAACTATGGTCGAACTATGTTCGATGAGCTTGGATTTTACATCCGGTGCGTTTATTGCTTTTATATATCTATATATATATATATATATATATATATATATATATACAAACATATATATTTATTTATTTTGTCCTGCCTGAAGTTCCCTTCGTGGCAGTTGATCGCTTCTGACTTTCCTTATATTTCGTCACCTTTTGGAGTTTACTTCGTGGCGATTAAGGTATATTCTGACTTTTAATGACTTTATTTATATTTCGATCCCCCATGGAGGCGCTTTCGTGGTTGGTGGTTGGTGATATATATATATATATATATATATATATATATATACCGCTTTTTATATATATATATACCTACTTATTGTTTTTATACAAATTGCAATATTCTGTGCGCCTAGCAATCATGTGATCATAGATTCATCCCATTAAATCTAGATTCGGTTCCCGTGATGGACATTTTTAGCTGAAAGCAGCTTGTAAATTATTCTGCGATGTCTGTATTTCCTCAGATGGTTTCCATACCCACGAGGAAGTCGGCATTATTTTTGGATATATTATTTTTCATACGGATGCCTCGCATCCGTCAAATAAAATCAATTCAACTGCTCACTTAATAAAAATGGGAGTGTAAAAGGTCTCAATTCCTATTAGGCATCAGGGTTTGAAAAACCTCTTCTATAAAACATCATTGCCATATCTTGCTAAAAACTGAATTTTTACATAAATTCTAACCCTGTGTATATAGGTTCGAATGAGGCCTCACATAATTTCCATATAACAGCATATTGACCCACACACACACACACACACTCAGATAATAGTTTCTTGAAAAGAGGCGGTCACCATGGTAACACGGATGTCGGGGGGTGCCTAACACCTTCCCCCCGCATAACCAAGTCTCCGGACCCTAAATGAATCCCGGTTTTGCCGACCCGTATATCAGTGTCACATCACTGGGTCAATGTGCAAACCTTTTCTCAGTTCTGTTGGTACAACCATTTAAAAAACCAACTGGTGACTCTTAATAGTCCTATCGTCGACATTATACATGTCAGACCTTTTTCACTTGTTTTTTCAAACAAATCTCACCTAAAATGAGAACACCAAAGAACAAGTAATGGAAAAGGACACCCAAAAATCCAGACGTCGACATTGCGCAAGCTAACTATAGGATATTGTGCTCTACATGGCAAGTTGATCGGCTCAGGAGCGGCCACTTTCAAAAGATTGTTTCCTCCTTTGAGCTGAATTATCGGTGTTGTGAGCACAATATTAATCCCTTCAACTTCAGTAGATATAACTGCTACCACACTTTTCCACTTAGTAGGGCCTGCATTCTCACTTGCACGTAACACAGTGTCGTTATCTGCCAAGCGCAGTACACCACTGTCGATTAGATTTTGAATAAGATGGCGGAGTGCCCAAAGATTCTTCATCTTTGTGTGCATGAGGTAGGAGTGGTATTAACATACTCCATCAGAGTTGTACCGTCCTGAACGGGGGTTGATTAAAGGTAGAAGGGAACTGATCCCTCCTTCATTGATTAACATGTAAAGGATTTCCTCCATGGGTTGGCCCAAATAGGTGAATTCTCGTTTGTTGGAAAAATCCCGACGGACTTTGGCATTTGCTCTCTTCGCCGCTTTGTCTTCCAACATTTCATTTTCTGAAAGTGACGAGGGAATATTCATGACAATTGGTAGGAGACTGGCATGCTCCTGACTGATTAATTGTCGAGTCACTTGATGCTGATAAGTCACCAGTTCGGCCAATTGTTCAACTTATTTATCGAGAGCTTTGATCTTTCGTTCCATTGTGAATTGGAACTTGGCATAATCCCATCTGTCATCACCGTCTTTGATGGTCTAGGAGGAATCACAGCTGAAGTTGGAACTCTGTCCACTGCTCCAATTAATCATGTTGACCTCTTCTTTTTTGTGTTGAGGAAGAGGGTTGTCTTGTACATGAGGCTGATCGGGTTTGGTGACTACGATCTTCCCATTGTCTATTAGGTCCTGGATCTTGTGTTTCAAGGCCCAACAATCCAGAGTATCATGTTCAGGTGCCCCGGCATGATAAGCACATTTCCTAGCAGCATTGAAACCCCATCCATTAGGGCTGTCTCGTGGAAGAAGATGCGTAATTTTCTTCTGTGTTGTCAGAAGATTAAGAATGTTCTCGAGGGTATCCCCTAAGGACTTAAACACTCGATGGCGTTTGACTTCTCCACATTTTGGTACTGGAGGGTTTGCAGACTGTGCTGGAAAGGGAGTGTAGTTTCTCCTTTGAATAGGCATACTTTGATTGCCTTTTTATCCCTGTAGTATCAGGGAAACATATTCCTCTTTCTTTTTATGGATCCTCCGGGGGTTGTTCCCATAATTTCCAGATTGGATGTGATCAGTAACAACTTTGAGTGCGGCTAGGTCTTGAATCTTTCCTGACTTCAATCTTATTTCAACCATCTCCCCATGTTTAACCATTTCAGAAAATGGTTTGCCGATGCATGCTAAAACTCTCTCATAGAAGGGAGCTTCTTGTATGTCTATGAATGTCATGACAATTTCTGATTCTGACATGGCAGGACTAACTTGGGCAGCCAGGCATCTCCACCTTTGAGCATACTCTCTGAAAGACTCGTTGGACTATTTCTTGATCTTGGTAATTTGATACCGATCAGGAGCCATTTGAGTTTGAAAACTGTATTGAGTGAGGAAGGCATGTGCTAGCTCTTCCCAACTGTGGATTTTGGATTTGTATAATCTTGTGTACCACGAACGGGCTTCTGTGACGCCCCCAAAATTAGGTATACATCACCCATCTTGGGTCGCCACTTACATGGTACAGAATTTAAATACAACTTACTAACATAAGCATGCTGTGGTACAATACAACATAAAGCGTGAGTTTAAATACAAATATAAATCTACTAGATATTATACAAACTCAAAAAGGAGTCCTCATTACAATTATTATCACACTATTTCACGAATAGTGAGGACTACTAATGCTATCTTGAGGACCATCACTCGTTTCCCAGGCTTTCGTCCTAGCTATATTCTCATTTCAAGAGAAGAAAGCGGTGAAAGAAAGGGTGAGCTCAACTAGCCCAAGAAGAAATATTATGACTAAGATAATGCGAGAATAAATTATCAATAGTCTTCAACAATGTTAAAGCGATAAAATACAATAGACAAACCGGTTTAAGCTGCGGTGGAATATGCAATCCATTAAAAGAGTCAAGTAGAAAATAAAGTCTACTATCTTTTAGGTTTTAAAGGTTTTTCATCCTTTATTATATAGTTGAGACTCAACTTTAATAAATATTCCACATCATCGAATCACTTACGCTTTTCTGCCGAGGATATTCTTTAGTATCACGACCACAATTATTCATGCACTACGGGCCAAGAATATTTGTGTATTCATTAATGGTCATGATCATGCCAACAACTGTCCATCAATGCACTACGACCACTGAGGATTTTTACCACATCATTTGTAACATTACGGTCATGATTATACCGAATAGTCTCTGGTCATAATCATACCAAGTCCATCTATGCACTACAGGCCACAGATGACTTTTAAAAAAAAATATAAACATGAGGATGATGACAATGATATAAGAATTCAATAAAACAAGTTCAAGAATTATTTTATCCAGGAATTATTAACGTCCAAATTATCAACATGATACTGTTTTGTAGAGTAAAATTCAAGAATGATCAGAAGAATATTTTCATGAAAAGATACTGGATGAAACGCAAATATCAAGGATATTCCACTAATTTCATGGAGTATAGAAGTCAAAGTTTTAACTTATTTGGGTATAATAAAGAATGGAATAACAAAAGAAATCACCATGCATGCGATAGGCCGCGCATGAACGAGTTATTCAACAGAATAATAAATAACGGAACGAGTCGGGTGAAATTCACACCAAGCGGGATGATGTTCCAACAAAATAATAAAGATGGAACAGATCGGTGTAAAACACATGCGATAGGATATTCCAACAGAATAATAAAGAGCGGAACCGGTCGGTGTAAAAACACAGAGCAGGATGTTCCAACAAGAATAATAAAGACGGAACCAGGTCCGGTGTAAAACACACAGACAGGATGTTCCAACAGAATAATAATAAAGACGGAACCAGGTCCGGTGTAAAACACACAGACAGGATGTTCCAACAGAATAATAGAAGAATGTCACCAAGTATAGTATTAAACATGTATCTGAGTTATTCCAAGCGAGAATAATAAGCAATGGAATAACAACAGTTCTCTTCATGAATAAGAAAGAATAACACCCCTTACATTTGGTAGGAGATTGAATCTATGACGGTGTAGTAACAAAATACTCTTCTTCTTTCTCTCTTATTCTCTCTATACTTTCTCTCTCTATAGCTTGAATGAATTCGTGAAAAATAATGAAGCCCTAGGCCTCTATTTATAGAAGATTTCTAGCTTAGCACCTGTCGTGTGAAAAGGCAAGTGGCGATTTAATTGGTTTGACGCCTTTTGTAATGTGAAACGACAAGTGGTTCGACACTGTAATGTGAAATGACAAGTGGTTCGACGTCGGTAAAGGTAATTACTATTAACGAAGGTAAATACTATTCGAAGGTAAATACTATTCACAAGGGTAATTACTATTGGCGAAGGTAATTACTATCGACGAAGGTAATATACTATTCACAAGGGTAATTACTATTGACGAAGGTAATTACTATTGACGAAGAGACTCTTAGATGATGACATATGAGCCCCCATAAAATAATCAAACTTACCACAAATCATTTTTTTCATCAACACATATTTAATCTTTCAACAATTATTAATCATTTATAACTTGTCGTCTCAATTATTGATTTAATACTATAACATATTATACGAGATGATCTTTGTGACAATAATTGAATCAATAATATAAGAGATATGATGCGTGAATTATCGTAGCAATAATTGAGCATAGGTGAGTGACTTCTCACGTAAGCATCGATAATCAATACTGTGTGTCTACTCTTGCAATCACGCGTATTCTTGTACTTTTACCACCGGGTAGTTCAGCAGTTTTAACGGTAACACCTCATAGTTATTTTTATAAAATATTTTTGTCGTTTTCTCAATCCGGATAATAATTACATTATGGGGTCCACTGATGATTGAGCCATTTATGCGAATATTCCTAACAAAAAGAATATTCCCAGACCAAACGAATATTTTATAACAACTTGCATACTTTTGCAAAATTTATAAATATTACCCTAACTATAACATTATATCAAATTTATTCCATAATATTCAAAATAATATTTATAGAAAAATTCATCTTTATTTATAAAAGTGGGGTCTTACAACCTCCCTTTCTTATGAAATTTAGCCCTCGAAATTAGGGTACGATACTGGTATGTTGAAGAGGTAAGGATACCTTGATTTCATTTGATTCTAACTCCCAAGTCATTTCCTCAACATCGTGGTTCCTCCACAAAACTTTGACTTGAGGTATAACCTTGGAAGCGTAGAATATGTTCCTTCTTATCCAAAATTTGAGCAGGGAACCTCTTCATACGTCAAATCTTCCGCTATTTAAATCGGTTCTAACTCAATAATATGGTTCGGGTCTTTCACATATTTACGTAACATAGATATGTGAAAAAGCGTTATGAAAAACGAGACATATTTGGCGGTAAAAGCGAGTCTATAGGCTCTGAGTTCCTACTCGATCGGGGATTAAAATGGACCAGATGAATCGAGGGTTAAGTTTTCCTCTCTTTCCAAATCTTGTAACTCCTTTCCATGGAGCGACTCTTAACAACACATGATCTCTATATCGAATTCCACGTCCTTTCGATGAAGATCGGCATAACTCTTTATCGATTTTGTGAGGTTTTTTTATCGTTGTCGGATCGTTTGAATCTTTTCCGTAGTCATACGTACCAACTCCGGTCCCAACAACGTTGGTTCACCCACCTCATCCCAAAGAGCATCTTTGAGAAGCGACACTTTCTTCCATCTGGCGCTTGAATGGAGCCATGCCGATACTTGCTTGATAAGCTGTTGTTGTAGGAAAACTCCACCAATGGTAAGAACTTGTCCCAACTCCTTGAAATCAAGGACACGAGTCTTAATAGATCTTGAGTTTGAATAGTCCTCTCCATTGTCGTCCATAAAATCGAGGATGATATCTGCCGAAGCTAAATCGTGAAAGTCTGTGCCCATAGCTTTTTGCAAACTAACCCAAAATCGTGAAGTGAATCTTGGGTCTCGATCGGAAACTATGGATCTTAGGCATACCATGCGATCTTACAATCTCGTTTATGTACATCTGAGCAAGGCGTTCAAGTGTATAAGTTTTCGTATCGATAAGAAATGAGCAGACTTGGTCAATCTATCAACAATGACCCAAATCGCATCAATGCCTTGAGAAACCTTAGGAAGATCGGTAACGAAATCCATGGTAATGTGCTCCCACTTCCATTCGGAATTTCAAGTGGTTGCAATGGACCTTTTGGTACTTGATGCTCGCTTTAACTCGTTGACAAGTTAGACACCGTGAGATAAACATCATTTATCTCTCTCTTCATATTGCTCCACCAAAATGTATGGCGAATATCATGATACATTTTGGTACTCCCGAGATGGATTGCAAATGGTGTGTTTGTGCGCCTCCATCATGATATTATACTTTAAATCAGGGTCGTTAGGAACACAAAGTCTGGAGTTGACTCGAAGTATTCCTTCTTCATCGATTCTTGCTTCCGGCATAGCACCTTCTTGCACTTTTTTCCTCATACGCATCGGCTCAGTGCGTAAGCTTGAGCGACTTTAACTTTATTGATTAAAGTCGGTTCTACTCGTATACTCGCTATCATCACATGCGTCCCTGGAGTCTTTAACTCTATCTCCATCCTTTGCAAGTCACACAAAATGGGCCTTTGCGTTGACAATATCGCACTCATTCTTGCATATGATTTTCTACTCAATGCGTCAGCTACCACGTTTCGCTTTTCGAGGATGGTATTGGATGGTATGATCATAATCTTTCAACAGTTCAAGCCAGCGTCTTTGTTGCATGTTGAGTTCCTTTTGAGTGAAGAAATATTTGAGGCTTTTATGATCCAGTAAAGATCTCCACTTTCTCCCCATACAAGTAATGCCTCCAAATTTTAAGTGCAAAGACAACAATTTGCTAACTCTAGATCATGAGTAGGATAATTCCTCTCATATTCTTTGAGTTGTCATGAGGCATAGGCTATAACTTTTCCATGTTGCATAAGAACACATCCCAACCCTTTGCGACGAAGCATCATCAGATGACAAATCCCTCCGAGCAGATGGTATTGTCGAGCAGTCTTTGAAATAAGTCTCCTCTTGAGTTCTTGAAAACTCTTCTCACATTCTTCGCTCCAACCGAACTTTGTATCTTTCCGAGTCAATTTGAGTCGATGGAGTAGTGATTCGAGAAAATCCTTCCACGAATCTCCGATAATAACCGGCTAACCGAGAAAGCTACGTACTTGATCCATCGATTTAGGTTGTTCCCGACTTTGAATAGCTTGATCTTTCTTTGGGTCAACGGATATTCCATGACTTGATACCACGTGCCCAAGGAATGCTACTTCTTCAAGCCGAACTCGCATTTCTTCAACTTGGCATAAAGCTTATATTCACGAAGCTTTTGGAGTGTCGACCTCAAGTGTTGCTCATGATCTTCACGGCTTTTGGAATAAATAAGGATGTCATCAATAAAAGCGACCACAAAGTGATCTAAATATTTCTTGAATACTCGGTTCATCATATCCATGAAGGCGGCGAGGAGCATTAGTCAATCCAAAGGACATGACTAGGAATTCATAATGCCCGTCTTAGGAGTTACGAAGCCGTCTTTGGAATGTCGTGGTTCTAATCTTCAATTGGTGATATCGGAGCGAAGATCAATCTTTGAAAAGAATTTGGCTCCTTACAATTTGGTCAAACAGGTCATCAATACGTGGCAATGGATACCTATTTTGATGGTGACATGATTCAACTCCGATAATCAATACAAAGTCGCATACTCCCATCTTTCTTCTTCACGAATAGAGCAGGAGCACCCCAAGGAGAAGTACTAGGGACGAATAAAGCCGATGTCTAACAATTCCTTCTGCGATTGGGTCTTTAACTCCACGAAGTTCAATAGGAGCCATTCGATATGGGGCTTTGGAAATAGGTTTTGTCTTAGGGTTCAAGGTCGATACAAAATTCAATTTCACGCTCTGGGGGTAGGCCAGGAAGTTCTTCGGGGAATACGTCAGGAAATTTATTAACAATAGGAATATCGTTTAAAACTGACGTATTTTTATTTAAATCTGTAACATGAGCTAAGAAAGCTTGACATCCGTTTTTCAATAAACGAATAGCTTTATGGCTTGAGATGACCGTGATTGATTTTAATGGTTTGGTCGTTTGAATTCGCATAATAGGTTGATTAGGAATATGAAAGCTAACAACCTTACGAAAACCATGATAAGTAGTTAACCAATCAATCCCTAGAATCACGTCAAATGCAAGTATTTTTAATGAAATAAGATCGACGAGGTAATGTGAGGGTACCGATTTGAACCAAACAAGACTTATAAGCGATTGGATGTAATGAAGGTTTCTCCCAGCGGAGTTTCCACAGATAAGTCAAAGTCTAATTTCTCCGAGTCAAATTTAATCGATGGCGCAAGTAGGAGAAATAAAAGAATGGGTAGAACCGGTATCAAATAAAGTATAGACTTCATTAGAGTTTATGATAAGCTTACCGTGATGACCTCATTCGGATTCCTTGCTCTTTGGGAGGTCACGACAAAACGCTCTCCTTGCACTCTAGGTTTGAATTTTCTAGGATGGCCTTTGGTGCCTCCATCCTAGTGAATTTATCTTGATAAATGAAAAATCGAGCTAAGTGACCTTCTCTTCCACAATTATAACATGCTTTGGAATGGCATGGCCAGTGATTTGGGTGATGTGTCCCTCTCCTCGCATTTGAAGCATATGATAGGTGGTCTTTCTCCTTCCTTAACAATGGGTCTTTGGTGTTGACGTTTTTCCACCATTGTTGAATCTCCTTTTCTTGAAATGTCCATTCTTATTGTTTTGGTACGATTACCACCGAAGTGGTTACCATATCGGCTTGTTGATTCCCTCCACGCTTGTTTGTTATCACCGCGATGACTACTCTCATTTGGTATTATAATTTTTTGCTTTTGCTCTCTTTTAGTTGTGTTGACTCATTATCGCATTCCACTAATCGAGCCCTATTTACAACATCTGAATACAAACACGGTTTATGAGAAATAAGATGTTGGCGTATCTCGACTTCAAACCTCTTAAAAACATTCGCACCATTTCTCTTCATTATCCACCAAGTGGGAATATGAACCGTGATAACTCGCAAATTTTGCCTCGTATTGCGACACGGTCATATTGTTTTGTTCCAACTTAATAAATTCCACCTCCTTCGTGTGGCGAATACTTTCGGGAAAGTATTTGTCGTTGAGCGACTCTGGAACTTCTCCCAAGATATCTTGACAATGAGGTTGAGTCGTTTACTGGATTCCCACCGATGAATCCGCCTCTCCGCATGAATATAAAGCGTAAAAGGAACCTTTTGCTCCTCGGAGCATCCCAAGACATCAAATATCTTGGTAATCTATTTTATCCATGCTTCCGCTTGAAGTGGTTTTGGCTCTCCTTAAACTCCGGTGGTCCCGGCTCCTTGAATTGTTTAGCGGTGACCGCCGAGAGTTTTCCGTGTTTCCACCTACGTTTTGGGCGAGAGTCGCTCTCGCTTTCTTTGTTGCATAAATTGCATAAAGCCTCTGAACATTTGATCATTCATCATTTGGTCGGTGTTGTTGTTTTTGCATGAGGATTGTCGCCTTCACGATGCACATTATCCGATTATTGATATGTGGTGAATCAACGATGCTCTGCGCTCCATTGCTATTCTCAACATTCTAAGATGTCATTTTGGACATTGCCACAAAACAAAAGGTTAATTGACATGTAACAAATTATCCCTATCTTCCGACCAACCAATAAAATAGCACATAAACTTAGGTAAATTCATACTAGCGAAGGTATTCCCGTCTCTCCCTCCTAGTACTATTCTCACATCTTAGCGAGGATCATATCCTAAGCTCGATACCAACTGTGGCGCCACCAAAATTAGGTATACATCACCCATCTTGGGTCGCCACTTACATGGTATAGAATTTAAATACAACTTACTAACATAAGCTGTGCCGTGTACAATATGACATAAGCTGTGAGTTTAAATACAAATATAAATCTACTAGATATTATACAAACTCAAAAAGGAGTCCTCATTACAATTATTATCACACTATTTCACGAGAATAGTGAGGACCAATAATGCTATCTTCGGGACCATCACTCGTTTCCCGACTCGTCCCGGCTATATTCTCATTTCTGAAGAGAACGGTGAAAGAAAAGGGTGAGCTCAACTAGCCCGAGAAGAAATATTATGACTAAGATAATGCGAGAATAAATTATCAATAGTCTTCAACAATGTTAAAGCGATAAAATACATGACACACCCGGTTTAAGCTGCGGTGAATATGCAATCCATTAAAAGAGTCAAGTAAAAATAAAATCTACTATCTTTTAGGTTTTAAAAGGTTTTTCATCCTTTGTTATAAATGAGACTCAAACTTTAATAAATATTCCACATCATCGAATCACCCCCCACTACTCTGCCGAGGATATTCTTTAGTATCACGACCACAATTATTCATGCACTACGGGCCAAGAATATTTGTGTATTCATTAATGGTCATGATCATGCCAACAACGTCCATCAATGCACTACGACCACCGAGGATTTTTACCACATCATTTGTAACATTACGGTCGTGATTATTATAGAATAGTCTCAGGTCATAATCATACCAAGTCCATCTATGCACTCTGAAGCCACGGATGACTTTTAAAAAAAAATATAAACATGAGGATGATGACAATGATATAAGAATTCAATAAAACAAGTTCAAGAATTATTTTATCCAGAATTATTAACGTCCAAATTATCAACATGATCTTTGTTTTGTAGAGTAAAATTCAAGAATGATCGGAAGAATATTTTCATGAAAGATCTTTGGATGAAACATAAATATCAAGGATATTCCACTAATTTCATGGAGTATAGAAGTCAAAGTTTTAACCATTTGGGTATAATAAAGAATGGAATAACAAAAGAAATCACCATGCATGCGATAGGCCCATGCAGACGAGTTATTCAAGCAGAATAATAAATAACGGAACCATGTCGGGTGAAATTCACGCAAGCTGAGGATGTTCCAACAGAATAATAAAGATGGAACCGGATCCTGTAAAAACACGAGATAGGATATTCCAGCAGAATAATAAAAGCGGAACCGGTCGGTGTGTAAAACAGCGAGACGAGGATGTTCAGCGAGAATAATAAAGCGGAACCAGTCCGGTGTAAAACACACGACAGGATGTTCCAGCAGAATAATAATAAAGCGGAACCAGTCAAATTGTAAAACACATGAAGGAGGATTTCAGCGAGAATAATAGAAGAATGTCACCAAGTATAGGGTAAAGCACGTATACATGGTTATTCCAATGAGAATAATAAGCAATGGAATAACAATAATTCTCTTCATGAATAAGAAAGAATAACACCCCTTACATTTGGTAGGAGATTGAATCTGCTATGAAGATTATAGTAACAAAATACTCTTCTTCTTTCTCTCTTATTCTCTCTATACTTTCTCTCTATAGCTTGAATGAATTAAGTGAAAAATAATGAAGCCCTAGGCCTCTATTTATAGAAGATTTCTAGCTTAGCACTTTTCCGTGTGAAAAGCCAAGTGGCTTGATAATTGGTTTGGCGCTTTGTAATGTGAAACGACAAGTGGTTCGACGTCTGGTAAAGGTAATTACTATTAACGAAGGTAAATACTATTGACGAATGTAAAATACTATTCACAAGGGTAATTACTATCGATTTGAAGGTAATTACTATTGACGAAGGTAAATATTATTCACAAGGGTAATTACAATTGACGAAGGTAATTACTATTGTGAAGAGACTCTTAGATGATGACATATATGGCCCCCCATAAAATAATCAAACTTACCACAAATCATTTTTTTTTCATCAACACATATTTAATCTTTCAACAATTATTAATCATTTATAAACATGTCGTCTCAATTATTGATTTAATACTATAACATATTATCTGAGATGATCTTTGTGACAATAATTGAATCAATAATATAAGAGATATGATCAAACAATTATCATAGCAATAATTGAGCATAGGTGAGTGACTTCTCACGTAAGCATCGATAATCAATCTGAGTGTGCTACTATGCGACTACGGCGTATTCATCGTATTTTTTACCACGGGTAGTTCAATAGTTTTAACGGTAACACCTCGTAGTTATTTTTATAAAATATTTTTGTCGTTTTCTCAATCCGACAATAATTACATTATGGGGTCCACCAATGATTGAGCCATTGTACGAATATTTCCTAACAAAAGAATATTCCCAGAACCAAACGAATATTTTATAACAACTTGTATACTTTGCAAAATTTATAAATATTACCCACAACTATAACATTATATCAAATTTATTCCATAATATTCAAAAATAATATTTATAGAAAAATTCATCTTTATTTATAAAAGCTGGGGTCTTACAGCTTCTCCATTTAGACTTTTTTGGAACAATTGCATTCTGAGTTTTTCATCCTCTGCATAGGATCCCAGTTCTCCAATTAAGACTTTTAAATGTGTATAAGGATCCCCTAACCCGTCATATTTTTCAAAGTCAGGAGTTTTAAATTTTTCTCGATAGTGAACACCAGGAAAAATACATAGATCAGCATATGAAACACTCCGTGTGTTCCAATTCCTTTGATAAATGCGAAGGGTCTCTTCCATTTGGAGGACTTTCTTTTTGATGTCACCATTGTCTGGATCTCCAGTGGAATGGGCAGCATCATGAGTTTTATTGGTCGTATCTAACTATGGCTCTGGTATGGTAATGACCAGAATTCCTCCTTGTGTGGAGGGCTCAGTATGTCTGGTATTTTTCGACCTGTGTAGATCGGGTGTAATTCTTTTTAATAGAAAACGACCAAATCAGTAATCTGCTTGCTTAACGCGTCGAATTCTTTGCGAGCTGGATTGAGTTTAGTGCAGTGGGATGACGACATGATTATTTGTAGGCCTGTTGCCTTTTTGGACTTTAACAGGGTAGTAGGTCCGATTGATTCCCTATAAAAGACTGGCAAAGTTTAGTCCTTAGGGAAGGTGTATAATGACATGCTATGTGATGTGTCCATTTTAGGAATTTTATCCTGCAAACGAGGGTCAGCTGTTTGTAGCATGTATATGGACACATTGCTTCATATTTTTCATTACATGGAGATAGATATGGAATGAAATTATAAGTAACTGTGTTTACAAGTAATTAACATGAGAGCATGAAGAGACTTTCCTTCGTTTGGGTTTATCAGAGGCTGACCTATCTTAGGTTACTCTCGCGGCTTTTTGGCATGAAGGTTCCCAAATCATCGCAATCTACTAGGCGGGAAGTTAATCCGGGGTCTTTCAACTGGAGCGAATTTGGGTGGTGCCTTTCACGAGCCTCGGAGAATTAGTCTTCTCACGAGTCCAAAGAATCAAACACCGAGGATAGCCTCCTGGTGGAGGGACCACACAACATACATTCACATACATCGCGTCTCACTATATGAAATGATGACATGTATGCGAAGCACTAATATCATAAGTAGTTTATAGTGCGAAGCACTAACATCACACTGCAGATATAATGCGAAGCACTAAGCTCAAACAAGACATGCATTCGTATACATTCATCCAATGTAAATGCAACATCTACACACAAGCATATAATGATTTTGAAAAGATTGTAGTAGCGGCTTAAGTCATCGCATGGAGTCCCCAATGAGTCGCCACCTGTCGACGTCGGGATTTTTGGGTGTCCCTTTCCGTTACTTGTTCTTTGGTGTTCTCATTTTAGGTGAGATTTGTTCGAAAAAACAAGTGAAAAAGGTCCGACATGTATAAAATCGACGATGGGACTGTTAAGAGTTGCCAGTTGGTTTTTTAAATGGTTGTACCAACACAATCGAGAAAAGGTTTGCACATTGACCCGATGATGTGACAATCGATATCTGGTCGTAAACCGAGATTCATTTTGGAGCACGGGGACTTGGTTATGGGGAAGGTGTTAGCACCCCCAAACATCCGTGTTACCACGGTGACCACCTCTTTTTAAGAAACTATTATCTGAGTGTGTGTGTGTGTGTAGGTCAATGTGCTATTATATGGAAATTATGCGAGGCCTCGTTCGAACCT
Source organism: Panax quinquefolius (assembly GCA_020205615.1). Classification (NCBI taxonomy): domain Eukaryota; kingdom Viridiplantae; phylum Streptophyta; class Magnoliopsida; order Apiales; family Araliaceae; genus Panax; species Panax quinquefolius. The sequence continues at coordinate 96,962,505 of CM035172.1, read as the reverse complement.
ATATACACAGGGTTAGAATTTATGTAAAAATTCAGGTTTTTAGCAAGATATGGCAATGATGTTTTATAAAAGAGGGTTTTCAAACCACGATGCTCAATAGGAATTGAGACCTTTTACACTCCCATTTTTATTAAGTGAGTAATTTGAATTGATTTTATTTTGTGGACGCGAGGCATCCGTATGAAAAATAATATATCCAAAAATAATGCCGACTTCCTCGTGGGTATGGAAACCATCCGAGGAAATCTGAGACATCGAGAATAATTTACAAGTAACTTACAATTTGAAAATGTCCATCACGGAACCGAATCTAGATCAATGGGATGAATCTGTAATCACATGATTCCTAGGCATATGAATATTGCAATTTGTATAAAAGCAATAAGCGGTATATATATAAAAGCGGTAAATATATATATATATATATATATATATATATATATAAAAGCAATAAAAGCAATAGAATGTAAAATTAGGGCTCATCATGAACATAGTTAGACCACAGTTCATATATATAGTATATATATATATATATATATATATATATATATATATATATATATATATATATATATATATATATATATATATAATAATAACGCACTGCCAAAAGTTCAGCTCATCGAACAAAGTCCAGACACACGGTTGAAATATATATATATATATATATATATATATATATATATATATATAAAAGCGAATAAACGCACTGAATCAAGTCAGGCTCATCGAACAAAGTTCGACAGACAGTTAATATATATAAGTATATATATATATTAAAGCAGTAAACGCTCCAGACCGAAATCTAGGCTCAATCGAGGCATAACTCGATAATGTTACTCAATATATATATATAAATAAATATATATATATATATAATATATATATACAGACTGGAATGAAACCACGGACCGAAGTCCGGGCAAAAGCAAGCAACACGACTCTCAATGTGACGCCCCCAAAATAGGTATACATCACCCATTCTGAGTTGTCAATACATGGTACAGAAACAACTACAACTTTATTATTACAACAATAAAACTGTGAGTTTGAATACAAATATTATCTTCTAGACAATATCTATACTCAAATAAATCCTCATCACATTTATTGATACATTATTTTACAAAAATGGTGAGGACTACTAAACAACTCTCTCTAGAACCTTTATTCCATACCCCGACTAGTACTCGCTACATTCTCGCCTCCTGAGAAGAAAAATGGAACAACAAGGAAAAGGGTGAGCTCAACTAGCCCAGTAAAGAATATTATGACTAAGATAATATACAACAAATTATCATTAGTCTTCAACAGGGAAAAATCTAATAGAATACAATAGACAACAAGTTTTTAAATCAATATTCAGCAATGAAAATAATAATTCATTAGAAGAGTTAAGTAGAGAATGCAAACTACTATCTTCTATGTATGAATTTAAAAGTTCATCGTCTATCTTTTATCCTGTAACATCAATCAATATACATACGGAATCAAATATTCATCTTTGCACTACTGAGCCAAAGATATTCATCGATTGGTCATGTTCATTTAAACACATGTTCATCTTTGCACTCTGGGCCAAAGATATTCATCGAAATCATTCATCTTTGCACTAGGTGCCAAAGATATTCAATAATATCATCATTTAAGGCGAGGATGATGAAAAATATTTTTAAAGAACCGAATCCAAATTGAAACAAAATGACAAGGATTAAGGATTAAGGATTAAGTACTTTGTTTTATCCATGTCCAACAATACCTCAAAAATAATCATAGTGGTGTAAAATTCAAGAATGATCAAAACATGGATACAATCAAAGCTAGTATCCGAATAGATATTTTGACGAAAAGGAAAATTTTCATTTTTTAGATGAATAATGCCGTATTCGTAAATAGTGTCAGATATCGTGAATAGTCTAAGAGTATCGTGAATAAGTAACTCGACACCAAAAGTTCTAAATTTGATAAAAACTTGGATCAATATTTCAAAGACATAATGATATTGAAGAAATAATATCATTACGAAAAAAATAATATCCCTTACCTCAAAAGATCAGTACTTCTAGTTGAAACACCGGATATTGATTATAACTTGAACTTGTACCGTATAGCAATACTCAAAGTATACTCAAAATACTCACAAGAATACGCTCGATAATATAGAGAGAAAACTTCAATTACGGTGTGATTTTCAATTCTAACCTAAGCACCTATTTATAGGAAAATGCTTAGAACACCAAAGCGTAAAATTTAATATAATATTATTATTTATAATAAAATTTCCTACGCATCTTAGAATTCAGCTCCTAGAATTTCCCACATGCTCACCTTCTAGAAAAAGTAATAAAAACGTTTTTCCAATTTAAAATATTTTAAACTTCCAAAAATCAATTATTTCAGAGCTTCGAAACTTCAATAATTCATAATAAATAGCCCTTTTATCAGAAAATTCGAATCTCGCGTGTTTTTATAGGAAATTCAATTCTCTACAACTTTTTAGAAGAATGTTTTTCCGAATTCCAAACAGAAATTGACCGAAATCCATAAACGGGCGATTTTACAGGCTATAATCAAATTTCAGTCAATAAATGGGGTCCACCAACATGTTTAACATGTTTTAAACATTTATTGCAACAAAAATACTCTTCCTCCTCGTATACTCATATATCCCACATTCGTTGTAAAAATATCACCATTATTATATTATTAAAATATAATAATATATTTAAATGAATTATTTTATCAGAAAAAGATAAAATTTCAATTTTCAACAATTATCACATTAAAAATTTTCTCCATCTATATCCACATAAAATCAATATTTTCCTCATCATATGAATCAATAATTATTTATTCACAAATAATATTATAGAATCACAATATTGACAACTGCAGGGCGGTTCACAGGAAGAGGGGCTTTCCAATAAGAATTTCTCCTTCTTGGTAGCAATTGATTAGGTGACCAAACTTCTCCTTGCATGAACTTTCTAGACATTGCCAATAATGTTATCTAATAATATTATTAGGATAATATGAATTATTGCTTCGATAATGAAAAAAATACGTGTAATGACAATTATTGAAACAACAAAGAATATAAAATATCAACGCAAAGAATTATTAAATCAATAAAATCTTGAACAATAATTCTTTGTAACCATTATTGAGTAGTGCCTTCTTCACGTAAGAATCAATAATTGGTGCAATCTCGTAATCTTCTTGTGTTTTAACCACCAAGAGTATTTTAACGAAGATAACTTGGTAATAAACTACGCCGTTATTTTTAAATAACTTATATTTTCATTTTCTTCATCCAATCGCTTTTAGTTATGGGGCCCACAAAAGATCTGCTGGCAAGTGCATTACGAATATTCCCGACAAATGAAGAATATTCCACGACCAAATGAATATTCCCAAACAACAATGAATATTTTATAACCACTTGCTTATTTTGAAATATTTGCGTATTTTACCCATAACTATCCACATTAATCAAATCAACCCTTACTATTTCAAAATAATAAATAGAAAATTAAATTTCATTAATAATAAGTTGGGGTCTTACAACCTCCTCTCCTTATGAAATTTCGTCCTCGAAATTGACGACGTCGCACACTGGTGTTTGAAAAGGTAAGGATACCTCGCTTTCATTTTCGTTTCCAATTCCTGTGTCATTTCCTCTATAGCATGATTCCTCCATGAGAACTTTAACTTGTGGTATGACCTTTGCAAGGCGTAGGGACATGCTCCTTCCTATCCAAGATCTTGACAGTACCTCCTCATACGTTAAGTCTTGACTATCTCGTCCTGGTTCTAACTCTATAACGTGGTTCGGTCTTTCACATATTCTGAAATACAGATATATGAAACACATTATGAACACGAGACATACTCGGAGGTAACGCGAGTCTATAGGCTACATTTCCTACTCGGTCAAGAATTTGAAATGGACCAATAAATCGTGGATTGAGCTTTCCTCTCTTCCCAAATCTTGTAACTCCCTTCCATGGAGCAACTCGCAATAATACATGATCCCCTATACTAAATTCCACGTCCTTTCGATGAAGATCCGCATAACTCTTTTGTCGATCTTGTGTCGTTTGTATACGTTGTCGAATCATTTGGATCTTTTTCGTAGTCATACGTACCAACTCAGGTCCCAATAATGTTGCTTCACCCACTTCATCCCAACATATTGGAGAGCGACACTTTCGTCCATATAATGCTTCAAATGGAGCCACACCTATACTTGCCTGATAACTGTTGTTGTAGGAGAATTCCACCAATGGTAAATACTTATCCCAACTGCCCTTGAAGTCTAGGACACAGAGTCTTAATAGATCTTCAAGAGTTTGAATAGTCCTTTCTGATTGTCCATCCATTTGAGGATGGTATGCCGAACTAAATCGCAAATCCGTGCCCATAGCTTTTTGCAAGCTAACCCAAAATCTTGAAGTGAATCTTGGGTCACGATCCGAAACTATGGATACAGGCATGCCATGCAACCTCACAATCTCATTCACGTACATACTAGCAAGACGTTCAAGGGAATAAGTCTCCCGTATCGGCAAGAAATGAGCAGACTTGGTTAATCTATCAACAATAACCCAAATAGGATTGATGCCTTGAGAAACCGTAGGAAGACTTAAAGTAATTAAATCCATGGTAATATGTTCCCACTTCCATTTCGGAATCTCAAGTGGTTGCAGCGGACCCTTAGGTACTAGATGCTCGCCTTTACACGTTGACAAGTTAAACACATCGAGATAAACTTTGCAATCTCTCTTCATATTGTTCCACCAAAATGTATGTCGAAGATCACGATACATTTTGGTACTTCCAGGATGGATTGCAAATGGTGTATTGTGTGCCTCCATCATAATCTTGTACTTCAAATCAGAGTCGTTAGGGACACAAAGTCTAGAGTGGACTCGAAGTATTCCTTCTTCATCAATTCTCGCTTAGAATAGCTCCTTCTTGTACTTTCTTCTTCATCATACGCATCGCTCTCGAGATTCGGTGGCTTGAGCAACCTTAACTTTTTCTATTAAAGTTGGCTCTCTGTCGTATACTTGACATCATCGCTTTTCGTTCGCATATGATCTTCTACTCAACGTCCGCATATACTACCGTTACGCTTTTCAGGATGGTATTGAATAGTGTGGTCGTAGTCTTTCAATAGCTCGAGCCAGCGTCGCCGCCAGATGTTGAGTTCTTTTTGAGTGAAGAAATATTTAAGGCTTTTATGGTGCGAATATATCTCCACTTTGTCCCCATATAGATAGTGACTCTATATCTTTAGCGCGAAAAGGACTGCTGCCAACTCTAGATCATGAGTAGGATAATTCCTCTCATACTCTTTAAGTTGTCGCGAGGCATAGGCTATGACTTTCCCACGTTGCATGAGAACACATCCTAACCCTTTTCCTGAAGCATTTCTGTAGATAACAAATCCATCCGAACCAGATGGTGTTGTTAGAACAGGTGCCGAAATGAGTCTCCTCTTGAGCTCTTGGAAACTCTTCTCGCATTCTTCGCTCCAAATGAATTTCATATCCTTACGAATTAGCTGGGTTAATGGAGTAGCGATTCGAGAAAACCTTCCACGAATCTCGATAATAACCGATTAAGCCCAAAAACTCGTACTTGACCACCGACTTCGGTTGCTCCCAACTTTGTATTGCTTCAATCTTCACCGGATCAACAGATACTCCATGTTTCGACACCACGTGCCCAAGGAATGCTACTTCCTCAAGCCAAAACTCGCATTTCTTCAATTTGGCATATAGTTTGTTTTCACGAAGCCTTTGGAGTACCAGCTTCAAATGGTGCTCATGATCTTCACGACTTTTGGAATATATAAGGATGTCATCAATAAAGACAACAACAAACTGATCCAAATATTCCTTGAATACTCGGTTCATCATATCCATGAAAGCCGCAGGAGCATTAGTCAGTCCGAAAGACATGACTAAGAATTCATAATGCCCGTACCGAGTTCTAAAGGCAGTCTTTGGAATATCCTCAGTTCTAATCTTCAGCTGATGATATCCAGAACGAAGATCAATTTTTGAAAAGAATTGTGCCCCTTGCAACTGGTCAAACAAGTCATCAATACGAGGTAGAGGATACCTATTCTTGATGGTGACATGGTTCAATTCCCGATAGTCAATACAAAGTCGCATACTCCCGTCTTTCTTCTTTACGAATAAAAAGGAACACCCCAAGGAGATGTACTAGGATGAATGAAACCGATGTCCAACAATTCCTGTAGTTGGACCTTTAACTCCTAAAGTTCAATAGGAGTCATTCGATATGGGGTTTTAGAAATGGGCTTTGTACCAGGTTCAAGATCAATAAAGAATTCAACTTCACGTTACGGGGTAGGCCAAGGAAGTTCTTGAAATCGTCGGAAAGTCAATAACAATGGGAATATTATTCAAATTTGGCGTGTCTTTATTCAAATCCATAACATGAGCTAAGAAAGCTTGACATCCGTTTTCAATAAACGAATAGCTTTATGATTAGATATGGTGATTTATTTTAATGGTTTAGTTGCTTGAATTGCATAACAAAAGTTATTTAGGAATATGAAAGCTAACAACCTTACGAAAATAATTAATTTTGGCATGATGTGTAGTTAACCAATCAATCCTAAAATCACATCAAAAGCAAGTATCTTTAAAGAGATAAGGTCAGCGGTGTAAGGTGATGGTGCCAACTTGAATCAAACAAGATTTATAAGCGATTGGATGTGATGAAAGTTTCTCCAAACGGAGTTTCCACGAGATAGGTCAAAGTCTAATTTCTCTAGAGTCAAGTTTAAACATTGAGCACAAGCAGGAGAGATAAATTAATGGGTAGCACCGGTATCAAGTAAGGTATAAACTTTGCAAGAATTTATAAATAGCTTACCCGTGATCACCTCGTTTGGGTTCCTCGCATTTTGACCAGTCACAACAAACGCTCTTCCGGAATCGTTGACTTTGACTTTTACGGGACGATCTTTTGAGTCAAATCCTCATTGAACTAGGTTTCGCTATCGCACAATCTCGGCGATATGTCCTTCCTTTCCACAATTATAGCATACCTTGAGCTGTTGTGGACGGTTTGAACCGATATTTCCCTCTTTCCGCATTTATAGCATATGACCGGTGGTCGTTCTCCTCCCTTAGAACCGGTTGTTGCAAGACCGCTCGTCTTCACATGGTCGTTGTTAAATATCCTCTTTTAAAATCTCCTCCGACTCATTTCTTCTATTTTCATGGCCATGATTACCACCAGAGTGGTTACCATTTTTGTCAAATCTTTTTCTTTTCTCCATTGATTATCGTTATTTTGTTGACCGCCATCTCCTAGGTATGATCCTCGGTTGTGGTCCCTCGGTTGACCGTACTCGTTATCTCGCTCTAATAATTGAGCCACATTTACAACATCCTGAATAGAGAGAAAATTTATGAGAAATGAGATCTTGGCGTATATGCCAGTTTCAAACCTCTAAGAAACATCTGCGTCGTACGTTCCTCATTCTCCACCAAATGAGGTGTAAACACGGATAACTCGCAAACTTTGCCTCGTACTAAGACAAATCATGTTGTTTTGCTCTAATCTCGATGAACTCCACTTCCTTCATATAGCCGAACACTTTCGGGAAAGTATTTGTTATTAAATAGTTTCAAACGTCTCCCAAGACATCTTTGAGTGCGGTGGATGGGTACGCTTCATAGACTCCCACCAGTGATCCGCCTCGCCACGAAACATAAAGGTGGCGAATGGAACCTTCATTCTCCGTGCATCCCAAGACATCGAATATCTTGGTAATTTGCTTGACCCATGTTTCCGCCATGATCGAATTTGGCTTTCCCTTAAATTCGGTGGTCCCAACTCTTTGAAGCGCTTGCATTTGTGACAACCCGTGAATTGCTATAATTTCCTCCTATATTTTGAACACGAGTCTCCTCAAATGCGATTTTGCATGAATCGCAAAAAGCTTCTAAACATCCCCTCGTTCATCATCTGCTTTCGATTGGTGTTGTTCATGGGAGGAACATTTGCCATTTATTACACGTTCTCCTCGTTGGTGAGTACAAAGCGTCTCCACGATCTCATTTCCATTGTTAATATTCTCAATTCGACATTCTCAAATCATCGTCATAAAATAAGGGTTAATTAAGGAAATCAATATATCACATAATATCCCTATATACTGACCAACTAACAAATAAGCTTAGGTAGGACACACTAGCGAAGGATTTACTCGTCTCTCCCCTCCTAGTTCTATTCCCCAATCTCCGCCAGAGATCATATCCCTAAGATCTGATACCAACTGTGATGCCTCTAAAATAGGTATACATCACCCATTCTGAGTTGTAAATACATGGTACAGAAACAACTACAACTTTATTATTACAACAATAAAACTGTGAGTTTGAATACAAATATTATCTTCTAGACAATATCTATACTCAAATAAATCCTCATCACATTTATTGATACATTATTTTACAAAAATGGTGAGGACTACTAAACAACTCTCTCTAGAACCTTCATTCCATACCCCGAACTAGTACTCGCTACATTCTCGCCTTTACGAGAAGAAAAATGGAACAACAAGGAAAAGGGTGAGCTCAACTAGCCCAATAAAGAATATTATGACTAAGATAATATACAACAAATTATCATTAGTCTTCAACAGGAAAAATCTAATAGAATACAATAGACAACAAGTTTTTAAATCAATATTCGCAATGAAATAATAATTCATTAGAAGAGTTAAGTAGAGAATGCAAACTACTATCTTCTATGTATGAATTTAAAAGTTCATCGTCTATCTTTTATCCACCGTAACATCAATCAATATACATCTAGAATCAAATATTCATCTTTGCACTCTAAAAGGCCAAAGATATTCATCGATTGGTCATGTTCATTTAAACACATGTTCATCTTTGCACTACGGGCCAAAGATATTCATCAAAAAAATCATTCATCTTTGCATTACGTGCCAAAGATATTCAATAATATCATCATTTAAGACTGAGGATGATGAAAAATATTTTAAAGAACCGAATCCGGTGAAACAAAATGACAAGGATTAAGGATTAAGGATTCAGTACTTTGTTTTATCCATGTCCAACAATACCTCAAAAATAATCATAGTGGTGTAAAATTCAAGAATGATCAAAACATGGATACAATCAAAGCTAGTATCCGAATAGATATTTTGGAGGAAAAGGAAAATTTTCATTTTTTCGATGAATAATGCCAGTATTAAGTAAATAGTGTCGTATCGTGAATAGTACCAGTATCGTGAATAGTAACTCAAACACCAAAAGTTCTAAATTTGATAAAAACTTCAGATCAATATTTCAAAGATAATGATATTAAAGAAATAATATCATTCTGAAAAAATAATATCCCTACCTCAAAAGATCATTACTTCTAAGTAAAAAACCAGGATATTGATTATAACTTGAACTTTATCTTAGTATAGCAATACTCAAAGTATACTCAAAATACTCACAAGAATACGCTCGATAATATAGAGAGAAAACTTCAATTTCGGTGTGATTTTCAATTCTAACCTAAGCACCCTATTTATAGGAAAATGCTTAGAACACCAAAGCAGAAAATTTAATATAATATTATTATTTATAATAAAATTTCCTACGCATCTTAGAATTCAGCTCCTAGCATTTCCCACATGCTCACCTTCTAGAAAAAGTAATAAAAACGTTTTTCCAATTTAAAATATTTTAAACTTCCAAAAATCAATTATTTCGGAGCTTCGAAACTTCAATAATTCATAATAAATAGCCCTTTTATCAAAAAATTCGAATCTCGCGTGTTTTTATAGGAAATTCAATTCTCTACAACTTTTTAGAAGAAAGTTTTTTCGAATTCCAAAGTAAATTGATGAAATCCACAAGCAGGCGATTTTACAATTTATAATCAAATTTGATAATAAATGGGGTCCACCAACATGTTTAACATGTTTTAAACATTTATTGCAACAAAAATACTCTTCCTCCTCGTATACTCATATATCCCACATTCGTTGTAAAAATATCACCATTATTATATTATTAAAATATAATAATATATTTAAATAAATTATTTTATCGAAAAAGATAAAATTTCAATTTTCAACAATTATCACATTAAAAATTTTCTCCATCTATATCCACATAAAATCAATATTTTCCTCATCATATGAATCAATAATTATTTATTCACAAATAATATTATAGAATCACAATATTAATGACTGTGCAGGCCTCAGGAAGAGGGGCTTTCAATAAGAATTTCTCCTTCTTTGTGCATGCAATTAGGTGACCAAACCTCTCCTTAGAAGCAGAACTTTCTAGACATTGCCAATAATGTTATCTAATAAAATTATTCAGGATAATATGAATTATTGCTTCGATAATGAAAAATATTGTGTAATGACAATTATTGAAACAATGACAGAATATAAAATATCAACGCAAAGAATTACTAAATCAATAAAATCTTTGAATAATTAATTACTATAACCATTATTAAGTAGTGCCTTCTTACGTAAGAATCAATAATTGGTGCAATACTGGTAATGCTTCACGTGTTTTAACCAATTTAGTATTTTAATAAAGTATTAATGGTAACAACTACTGTAGTTATTTTTAAACAACTTATATTTGTCGTTTTCTTCATCCAATCGCTTTCACATTATGGGGCCCACAAAAAAGACTTGGCCATCGCATGCGAATATTCCCCAACAAAGAAGAATATTCCACGACCAAACGAATATTCCCTAACAACAATAAATATTTTATAACCACTTGCTTATTTTGAAATATTTGCGTATTTTACCCATAACTATCCACATTAATCAAATCAACCCTTACTATTTCAAAATAATAAATAGAGAAAATTAAATTTCATTAATAATAAGTTGGGGTCTTACACTCAACGTGTAGAAGGGTGTGTGCAAAGATGAAGAGAAAGAGTCTAAAGTGTATGAGAAGGCTTACAGCTGACTGATAAAAGGGCTTCTATATCTTTAGAGTGGGTAAACACTGGACTTTTGTGGGTACAAAAGAGGCTATATATGAGCTCACAGGTGTTTGAAAGGGAGAAAATACACTGTATGGCAAGTGCAGAGCAAATTGTGCAGGGTTTCCCCGTCTTTTTTCTCTTAAAAATCAGCACCCCAAGCCTTTTATTTATAGGCAAAAGGTGTCGCAGGTGTACCTGCGGCTGAGCCGCAGGTCTACCAGAGGCGGGTTGGGTTGGCCCGACTTTGTCGGGTCGAGTCGTCTCGAAGTACGTGCACTCAGGCACTGTAATGTCCACTCAGATTTTGAGAAGTGCAATCCGGGCATCCGTTTGGAGGTATTCAAGACCTATTTCAGACCGCCGTTATCGAGAGTTGTACGATGGCATGGGATTAGAGTTTATACGAAGTCTTTGAAGATGGGGCGATGCCCTCCGGTCTTCAAGCTTCAACTTTCATCCGTTACCCCGCACAATAGTCACTCGGGATTGGTTAGCCTTGTGGGACATTGTTGCGTAGAGACGAGACATGGCATCGTGTTGGATGAGATGGCGATGTTGCCTTCTCACGGTGTTCTGCACGGATTAGGGCCGATAAGCAGACGTTGCTCAGACTTCGCTGAGATTGGACTGTTGCATTTGTTGAAGGTCCTCATTGTCATCTTTGAGGTGTGCCTGTCTTTCCGATGTTATTACCGGGTTAGTCTGTTGTATCTCGTTGTGAGTCCGAGATTGAAGGCGATGGCATTTGAAACAAGCATTTTTGGGTTATCTCAAATTGCATTCCTTAGGAGTTATCACCAAGGTTGATGGCTATTCCCATGGTTGGGGATGAATTTGGATACCTCGGGGTTATCTTGAGATTAATCGGTCTTCTTCTACGGTGTGTGTTCTTGTATTGTATCTGCAGGTCTCGGGGTTAGATCCGAGGTTGAAATCAATTACTCCCAGTTACGATCCAAGGGTTGATCCGCACTTCCTTGAGTATCCCGGTATGGATTTGGATTGTCTTTCGTGGTTCTCTCTTAAAGACAAATCATCTTCCTGCAATGTTAATAATGATGAGTCTGAGAAAATTTCGAGTGTCTACACCCTTAATCAAGTGGGCTAAGTTTGGGCTTGTATTTTATTTCTTTTGGGTTTCTCCTTTAATTGTTTTGGGCCATGTAATAAACATAGTCTAACAATTTTAATATATGTTACCCTAATTATTTATTTTGGATTTCTATTCTCAATCTTATGGAATTTAATTAATATACATGTAACTCTAACTCATAACCTAATTAGGTTTGCTTTAATTAGATTTAAAATTATTAATCACTTCAAATAGATAAAATTAATCTATTAGGTTAGAATAACTTTTAAATACTAACATTTCATCAATACTATAACCTTTAGGTTATTTAATTACCTTACCTAATATATAAATAGGATATGCGATTTTCCTTTGATATATATAGAACATAACATAACATACTTAAATTACATATTTATTTTATAATGGTAAAATAAATCTAATACATAATTTTTTTTTATGCAAAGACAATTATTTACATACCCAAGATATTATAATATAATATCCTTAGCTCATTAACATAAATTCAAGTAAGAATTTATTTACTTCCTTAAGATATTACGATAAATATAATATCTTTTTTATTAAACTAATTTTATATATGAATTTATTCTAGTACTCTTAGGTAAGGTATATATAAATATTTTATGTTTAACACTTTAATTTTGCTTTCATCACGCAAATTGTTCCCAACAATTTTATTTTTCCCCATTTAATAAATACATAATATATATTCATTCACTCCCAATTACTAATTACACCAAACCTACACACATCACATATAGAAAATAATTAATAATTTTATTTTCTCACATTATAAACTCGCTATTTATATAAATTTATTTACATATACCATATATAATTTAATATATTTACCATATTACGTAAACATACATATTCTTCATAAATCATAAAATGATTTATATACTCATATATTAAACTAGACATTTAATTTAACGTCTAGTAACCCTCTTAATATAGTTTTTACATTCAATTAGTCTTTTTCATATGGCTTATCATATATATTATTACGACTTGCCACGTTCTTATTTATTTTTTTGTAATATAAGATTTCTAACGCTTGACTACTACCGACTTCTTATAATGGAGCTTTTCATTTATTCTTGTATGATTAATTTAAATAATCAATCTTCTTGTTTAGCTAAATCATATGTAGTATGTGATATCCCGATTTTTAGAAATTATAAATGAGAATTTTATAAATAAAAGTATTATTTATGAGATATGTTGAGTGTGTGAGTATGTGTATGTCATATATTGTAGAATATGTGAATTGATGTGAAGAGAATGTTATATATTAACTTTAATATATATAAATATTTAATTGAATTATTTATTGAGTTAATAAATAAATTTTATTTTGATTATAGAGTAATGTAATTAAGTGTAGCAGATTAATTAAATGAATATTTAGTATTTAATTTAATTAATATAATAATTTTATGTTATAGTTCTAATTTAATTGAGATAATTAAATTAGATGAGTTATGTGATGATTGTTATACAAAATTATAATTAACAAGTAAATATAATTATGTGACAATTTGATGAGATTGATTGATGTTAAGCTATTGATTAATTAAAATAATGAGTATTTTCTAAACATGGTCTTAAGCTTTTCAAGTTCAAATTGGTGTAACCTATGTATTAACTAGTAATTAGTATATCTAATAATTACTAGGAGTTACATATATTATATATTACTAGTATTGTATATTATATGTATATACTACAAGTTAGTATGTTAGTTTTAGAAAACAAACCAAAAAAAAAGAAGAAGAGAGTTAGAGAGAGTTGTAGGAGAAGAAGAAGAGGAAGAAAAAAAGAAGAAGATGGGAAAGCTTTGAGAAGACAAAATAAGCTCCATCATCATCATCATCATCTCTATCTCTCTTAAATTCATACTAATAAAGTTATAATCTAAATTCCTTATTTTAATTATATTTTTATGTTCTTCATAATGTAGATAATTGTTATGTAGAAGTTGTATTGAGAAATTGAGAGAGATAGAGAGAAATAGAGGAATTGAGATGAGCTAGAAGAAGAAGAAGAAGAAAAAGCTAGAAGAAGGTAACTTCTAAACTCTTATTTAATCCTTGATTTTTTTGAGTAGATTTATGTTCTAGGGTAGTAGATCATGCTTAATCTATTTGTATTGGTTTAATCTTAGATTATCAAGAATCAAACAAGAGGATTCAAGAAAGAAAATGAAATGGAAAGAGAATTTGAAGAACAAAATTCGTAGGTTTTGAGTAATTGTAGACAAATCTTGTAAAATTCATACCTCTTTGGGTATAATGAGTTAGAAAGTGAGCCTTATATCAAATCGAATATATGGAAGTAAGCTATATTTTAAAAGTGGAATCACATGAAAACTCTTTGTAGATTTCTTGCATTGTCTGTTTTAGTATGGTTGGTCCGAAGGGAAAATAATCTGTCCAGAAAATCAAAACTGTTACGGTTTCTGACTTTGAAAAATTCATATAAATTCGTGTGTTTTGAATCTGAAGAAACTTAAAACTGAAAAGTTGTAGATACGGAAGTTGACTAGCTAGACTCATGTGATTGAGCCATTTTATGGACCAGATCATGTCCGAAATAAATTGTTTAGTAAGGATGTCCAGAAAATGAAATTTTCTAGACTAGTTGATGAATTACAGAATCTGGTTTAGATGGATAAGAGTCTGACTTTAAGACCTAGATGAGGTTGTAGTACCCTGAGTAAGGGTTAATTCTATATAAGAAGGAACAAAAACGGACATGTAACGAACGAGTTACGTTAAAAACGAAAACAACATTTTGTTAAACAAATTGTGAAGATGAGTTTTATAATTCTGTTTGATTTAAGATTTTGGGTGATGATATATTTTGATGATTAAAATTATGTTTTGACATATGTAATGAGAATAGATATGTGTTATCATATTCTATTCATAATTAACCATTTAAGATCAAGAGTTGAGATAAGTTAATGTGTGCACATAACATGCTCGATAAAACGCCTAAGAGTAATAGTGTTTTCTAAACTTTGGTATACAAAGTGTCTAACTAATGGCTAATATTGGATATCTGAGTATGAAAAGATAATAATACAAGAATAATAATGGAAAGAAATCGAAAAGGGCAATTTTTAATTTTTGAAGGAAAATTTAAACATGTAAACAATGTGTTGAATATGCATTTTTGAAACAAAAATGGTATAATAAAATGGTGTGATATACGCACATTAAACTACAAGTGTGATAATCTAGCATGTGTGGTGATGAAAATGAAAATAAAACTGAGTTGCATATAAAATAGTTAGATGTCTATAAAGACATTATATAGGATAATAAGATAAAGTAAGGTCTTAGAATAAATTTGACCATGAGAGTGAGTATTGATTTTATTTATTATCAATCTCACATACAGTGTAGGTTGTGCAAGGACGCGAAGTATTAACGTGTTGGTAAAACGCCGATAAAGGCAAATCTTTTAGTTCCTTTTTGCTATGTGAACTTGATGATGAACTGCTTAAATATTTTATTGTACGATGTATTATATATGTCAAAAGTATGAAATGTGAAAGTCAATCTATGACTACGTTGATTGAGTATTGAATGTTGATTGAGTAAGGAACTCAATCTCTTTACTTGTTATATGAACTAAAGCATGTATGTTATGTTAGTTCAATGTTTATGAGATATATGATAAGCATGTTATTATGTGCTACGAGATGCATGAAAACTGCTAGATTTGATGGGCTGTCGAGCTCAACCTTGCAAATAACCATTTTTGCAGGTAAAAGGTTGAAGGTAACACTATGTGGTACTTGAAAGACATGAATCCAATGTAATACACAAAGATTATTATTTTAGCTAAAGTTGTTATTTCTTTAAACCATGATTAAGGTTCATGAGATGTACTCAATATTTTATGATGTATATTTTATGTTGAGTTGTAAAGTTAAAGTTTGAGCTGTCCAATGTATAAAAGATATCGATTTGTTATGTAAGTATATATACATTAACTATGATAAAGTGAGTCATAAAATAAGATTGATTCAAATACATATAGATGATAAAGGTTTGATTCAGGGAATTAAAGTAAGAAGACATAAAAGTTTAAATTATTCCGTATTTTATAATGTTTAGCATCGAATAATGATGTAAAATCAGAAGGTAGATGTGTTATTAACGACCAAAGTTGAGAATTAAATTGTATGAATTTTGGGGTCGTTACATAGCACATCTCCAAGTATATACGTATCTATACATATACACATTTAATTTAATCTAATAATATGTCTTCATTTGAAATTTATTTCTTTAAATAAATTTTTTACATACAAAAATCTCTTTCTAGGTTTTGAATTTTCATAACCCTTATTTTCTTAATTCTTTTTCAAATAGTAAACCATATAGGTTCTTCTTAAAAATTTTAAATTATTACTCTATTTTCACTCTAGGTTTCAAACTTTAAACTTTAACTTAATCATTCAAGATTCTCTAAATTTTTGGGTTGTCACATTCACCCCTTCTTCTAAGAATTTTGTCCTCTAAATTACAGTCTACAAATCTTTGTTTCTTCTATTCTTCGAAAATAGGTTTTCAATTTAACCTTTACATTTTTCTCTTCTAAGAAATTCTCTTCTATCATCTCATTCAACCATTGCTACCCTTTTTATGAAGTTAAAAACTTTTCATATTATGCTGAGGGGTGATATAGACCATGAACTCTCAGGTTTAACGGTATTCACCGCAACCAATTCTGTAAACATGTTGTACTAGGGGAAGCTCTTAAGGGAATAAACGAACTGGTACCACCCATTCCCCAAGTTGCTCCACTCACAAACTTTGAGGACTTTAGGAGTATAGGACCTCTAGAGTTTGTGGGTACTACCGATCCTATCGTGGCTCAGACGTGGATCAAGGAAATGGAGAAAGCTTTCACTAACGTGCGTGTGGGTGAAGACCAGAAGACAACTTTTGCAACATACATGATGAGAGGCGAAGCGAACTACTGGTGGGAGACAAATCAGCAGACAATAGGAGAAGGGATAGTAACTTGGGAGAGATTTAAGACTCTGTTCTTGAGAATTACTTCCTGAAGAGCATGAAAAATAGGATGGAGGTGAAGTTTTTGAAGCTTAAGTAAGGAGATATAACGGTGGCGCAATACGCGGCTAAGTTCAATGAACTAGCTCATTTTGCAGAACACCAAGTAATGAGTGAGGAGAGGAAAGCTAGGCATTTTGAACAAAGACTGAAGCCTTGGTTGTTCAACAAGGTATCAGTTCTTCAGATCGATTCTTTTGCAACATTGTTGGAAACAACTATTATTGCAGAGGGAGGTAGTGAAGCTTTGAGTATGTACAATAAAGAGAAGAAGAGTAGGAATACAGGAGGAGATAGTTGCGGAGGAAGTAATTTGGGAAAGAGAAAATGGGAAAACAACAACAACAATAAGAATTTCAACAATCAAGTGGGGAAGTTTCGTGGAGAATTTAAGAAGAAGGCGGAAGGATACCCAAAGTGTGGAAGGTATCACCAGGGTGAGTGTTGGAAAGGGCGCAGTGTTTGTTACAACTGTGGCCAAGGGGCATATTTCACCCAACTGCCCGAACCCAAAGAAAACCAAAAGGTTGTTTCGTTTGTGGCTCGGTGGACCATCTGATCAAAGACTGCCCAAAGAAAGGGAGCGGCGGAGGGAGCAGCCAATAAGGAGGAAGTGACAAACTGATGTTTGGCAGACCGACGCCATCCAACCGTCCAACTACCACAACGTTTAATATGACTATCCAGGATGTAGTGGTTATGAAGGGCGTGGTTTCAGGTAGCATCCCGATCAATGATATAAATGCCTACGTATTATTTGATTCGGGTGCCATCTATTCTTTTGTATCGGAGGAATTTGCTAGTCGACTTTATTTACCCCGAGAACGATTAGGAAATCCCTTGAACATAGAAGTTACGAATAAGGAAGTAAGCCCTGTAGAACATGTTTATCGAAATTGTCGTGAAAACATTAGAAATCATGAACTAGGCGTAGACTTGATTTCGATAAGATTGGGAGTGTTTGACGTAATATTTGGAATGGATTGGTTGTGTAACCATGTTGCGATAATTGACTGCCAGAATAAAAGTGTGAACCTTCAGACTCCAAATAAGTCTAAGGTGGTGTTTTATGGTAGCTCATTGCTTAAGCAAGCGTGTTACCTTACGATGATGCATGCCAAGAAATTGTTAAGGAAAGGATATGTAGGTTACTTAGCATACGTTGTTGATACACGGAAGAAGGGAGTAGAAATTTAGGATATACCTATAGTGAGAGAATTCCAAGATGTATTTCTGAATTATCTGCCTGGTCTTCCGCCAGACAGAGAAATTGAATTTCTAATAGACTTAGCACCGGGAACAACACCGATTTCGAAAGCCCCATATCGTATGGCGCTAGTAGAAATGAAGGAATTAATGATACAACTGCAAGAGTTGCTGGATAAGGGTTATATATAACCAAGTGTGTCTCCTTGGGGAGCACAAGTGTTATTTATAAAGAAGAAAGATGAATCGATGAGGCTCTGTATCGATTATCGAGAATTGAACATAGTAAGAATTAAGAATATATATCTGTTACCAAGGATAGACGACCTTTTTGATCAACTAAAGGGAGCGAAGTGTTTCTCGAAGATAGATCTATGAACGGGTTATCATCAGTTGAAGGTACGAGAGGAGGACATATCAAAGACGGTGTTTCGAACTCGTTACAAACATTTAAAATTTCGAGTAATGTCATTCGGGTTGACAAATGCTCTGGCAATGTTTATGGACTTAATGAACCGAGTCTTCAAGCCATTCTTTGATAAATTCATAGTAGTTTTCATTGACGATATCTTGATCTACTCGAAGACGGAAGAAGAACATGCCGAACAACTGAAGATGGTTTTGGAGGCACTGAGAAAAGAGAAGTTGTATACGAAATTTTCTAAGTGTGAATTTTGGATGGAGAAAGTTCAATTCTTTGAACACGTGGTGGATAAGGAGGGAATTTCAGTAGAACCTGCAAAGGTAGAAGCAGTGAGTAATTGGTAACAGCCAAAGATTCCAACGGAAGTGAGAAGTTTCTTAGGGTTAGCTAGGTACTATCAAAGATTTATCCAGGATTTTTCGAAGCTAGCAACCCCGTTGACCAATCTAACAAGGAAGACGGTGAAGTTCGTATGGACAGACAATTGTGAAGAGAGTTTCCAAGAACTGAAGAAGAGACTAAGTGAAGCGCATGTATTATCATTACCAGATGATACATAAGGATTTTTGGTGTATAGTGACGCGTTGAACAGAGGACTTGGTTGTGTGCTAATACAGCATGGCAAGGTCATTGCGTACGCATCATGACAGCTGAAGGATTACAAAAAATGATACCCTACTCATGACTTGGAGTTAGCGGTAGTAGTTTTTGAGTTAAAGATTTGGAGACACTATCTATACGGAGAAAAATGTGAGATATACACGGACCATAAAAGTCTAAAATATATCTTCACACAGAAGGAATTGAGCATGCGTCAGAGGAGGTGGTTAGAATTGAGTAATGATTATGACTGCGATATTCTTTATCACCTTGGGAAAGCAAACGTAGTGGCCGACGTGCTAAGTAGGAAAGGAATGGAGGACTCAGGAGGAGTTAATAAGGGATATGGAGAAATTAGGGATAGAAGTAAAGGGATCAGAAAGGTCTGGAAAAGGTTATTTGCAATGGAAACTCATCCAACCTTGTTGGACAGAATAAATGAATCACAAGAATAGGATGAAGAGTGCGAGAGAATCAAGAAGAGGAGCGCAGAAAATGAGAGATTCAAAATGGATAAAGACGGTATTTTGAGATTTGAAGGGAGAGTGTGGGTGCCAGCAATAATCGAGTTGAGGGAAGAAATTTTACACAAAGCACACAATACGACGTATTTCGTTCATCCAGCAGGCACGAAGATGTACCAGGATTTGAGGCAACATTTTTGGTGGCCCAATCTGAAATGAGAAATTGCAGAGTGCATTAGTAGATGTCTTATGTGTCAACGGGTCAAAGTAGAGCACTAGAGGCCGAGTGGTTTACTTCAGCCGTTGGGAATACTAGAGTGGAAATGGGAGCACATTACGATGGACTTTGTTGTGGGACTTTTAGTCACACAAAAAGGTTTTGATGTCATTTGGGTTATCGTAGATCGACTAACGAAGATGACTCATTTTCTACTAATCAAGATCCGATATCGTTTTAATTAGTTAGTAAATTTGTACGTAAAGGAAATTATTTCACAACATGGAGTGCCAATATCGATTGTTTCTGACTGAGATCCGCACTTCACGTCGAAATTCTGGAAGAGCTTACAAGAGAAGATGGGAACACAGTTCAAGTTAAGTACCACTTATCATCCGCAGACAGACAGGCAAAGTGAGCGAACGATACAAACGATGGAGGACATACTTAGAACTTGCGTGATGGACTTCCAAGGAAGTTGGGACAATCACCTACCCCTAGTGGAATTTGCATATAATAATAGTTACCACGCGAGTATCGGCATGCCATCGTATGAAGCTCTTTACGGGAGAAAGTGTAGAACGCCATTATGTTGGGATGAAGTCGGAGAACGAAAGATGCTAGGGCCAAAATTAGTTCAACAAACCGCAGATGTGGTGACATTGATAAGAGCTAGACTACTAGTTGCACAAGATCGCCAGAAGAAATACGTAGATTTGTATCGTCAGGACCGCGACTTTGAAGTCGAAAGTCACGTTTTCTTAAAAGTATCTCCTTGGAAGTGAAAAATACGATTCGGCAAGAAAAGAAAATTGAGTTCGAGGTTCATAAGACCATTCGAAATACTGAAGAGAGTGGGAAAAGTGTCATAAAAACTTGCATTACCACCTGGGTTGGAGCACATCCATAACGTGTTTCACATCTACGTGCTGCATCCGTACAGGACTGACTACAAACACGTGATTTCTTATGAGCCTATTCAAGTAGAAAAGAATCTGGAATATGAAGAAATTCATGCCCATATATTAGATAGGAAAGAACACGCGTTCAGGAATAAAATTATATCTTCTATAAAAGTACTTTGGCGAATCCACGACGCTGAGGAGGCTACGTGGGAATTAGAAGATAAGATGTGAAAAGACTATCCCTATTTATTTGTGTAACCTTGTATCAATTTCGAGTATGGAATATTTATAAGAGGGGAGGATGTAAGAACCGTGAATTTCATGAAATAAATATTACTTTGATATAATACAAAAATAAATATTTATTTGAATATAAATATTGATGTTTTGTGAGACAAGTAATTCGATTAATTCAAATTGAATATATGAGAATTAAGAAAAATGTAAAGTTGTGTTGAGAACTGTGGAATGCCTTGTGTGGCTTGAGAATGAAAATTTAAGTGGTTTAATTTAATTAAGAGATGAATAAATTAAGAAGTGAATAATTAATTAATTGATATTGTGAATAATAGAATACTAATGAGTGAAGTAAATTACATAATTATATTGAGTGTGTAGTATGGAAAAATGATAAAATGAGTATACTAATAATTAAAATGAGAGATATATTCTTGAGTCTGAGAAGTTCCCAGTGTAAGACCTCAACTTTTATGAATAAAGATTAATTTTCTCGAAATATATTTTTTAATATTATGGTGTGGATTTGATATAATGTTATAGTTGTGGGTACTATTTACAAATTTTTCAAAGTAAGCAAGTGGTTATATAATATTCGATTGGTCAGGGAATATTCGTTTTAACATGGAATATTAGATGCGGCAAGCACAATCATTAGTGGACCCCACAATGTAAGTATTATCGTAGTTAGAAAATGATGTAATTATCTTTTATAAAAATAACTACGAAAGTGTTACCGTTAAAACTATTGAACTACCCAAGTAGTAAAAGTAATAAAGATTACTCGGCGTGGTTGCATAGTAGCATACGGTATTGATTATTGATGCCTACATGAGAAGTCACTCAGTTATTCTCAATTATTGCTACAGTAATTGATGCATCATATCTCTCATAATATTGATTCAATTATTGTCACAGTATCATCTGCATAATATTTTATATTATAAAATCAATAATTGAGACAATAAAGTTATTTATATTATTATTTACAATATTGACAATGTCTTGAAGTTCTGTCAAGGAGATGTTTGGTCACCTAATTGCGCGCCAATAAGGAGAAATCCTTATCGGAAAGCCCCTCTCTTTCCTGGGAACAACCTGATTGTTAAATATTGTGAGTTATAATATTAATGATGAATAAGTTCGTGTTGATTAAAGATGAAATTGATAGTTTCATTGTGTTGGGATTATTAGTGTTAGTGGAAATCAACATTTATTTCGATAATAATTGATGTCTGGAAGTGATATTGACCAATCGGGTAGTTAATCGGATAAATGAACAATTAATTGCTATTAATTCACATGCTTATAATATGTGTTCACATGTGGGTACTATTGATTCACATGATTTACTATTAGGAGAATTGGTGCAAGATTGGTAATACTTGCATGACTAAATTAAAAATGGAGGTATAGATGAAGGTCCTATACTGTAATTAGTTTTTTCACGTGATTATACTATTAAGTCACATGAATGAACTATTAATTCACATTATTTACTATTAGGGGAGGTGGTGAAAGTTTGATAATACTTGCAGGACTAAATTAAAAATAAAGAAAAAAGGAAGGTATTATACTGTAATATTTTGAGCCCCAAAACGTGCAATTATCAAAACTATATTTTCCTATAAATAGAAGCTCATTCTTCTTTCATTCTCACCAATTCACTAAGTCTCACAAGAGCAATTATTATAGAGAGAAATTATAAAGAGAAAGAAGAAGAGAAGTATGCTACCTCACTATTCAAGTATCCAGTTTCTTCTAAGGTAAGGGGTATTATTTTTTTCGTATTCATGAAGAGAGTTATTTTCTTTCAATACTCGTAAGGGTTGTTATTCCATTCTTTATTATTATGTTGGAATAACCTGTCTGTGTGGTCTATCGCATGCCTGGTAAATTCTTCTGTTATTCCATTCTTTATTATTACATTGGAATAACACATGCATGCGATCTATCACATGCCTGGTGAATTCTTCTTTTATTCCATTCTTTATTATTATGTTGGAAAAAAAACTCGGTCTGCGATTCTATCGCATGCGGTGAATTCTTTTGTTATTTCATTCTTTATTATTACTCGTTGGAATAACATGTGTATGCGCTACACTCTGATGCATGGTGAATGAATTACATTATTCCATTCTTTATTATTCTGTTGGAATAACCTGTCTATGTGTACTACCGCATACATGGTGAATGATCCTTCGTATTCATTCCTTATTAAATTATGGAAATGATTTGTCTACGTGGATTAGCGCATGGCGGGCAAAAATCCATTTGCAGTTTCATATATTATATTATACTCAGTTGGTAAAGGTTTTGGCTTCTATACTCCATGAAATTAGTAGAATATCCTGGATATTTGCGCTTCATCCAGTATCTTGACAATTTGGACGTTATTGATTTCTGGATAAATTAAATTATAAATCTTTAAAATTTATCTTGAACTTGTTTTATGGAATTATTATGTCATTGTCATCATCCTCATGCTTATATTGTGATGAAAGTCATCTTTGGCTTACGTGCATAGATGGACTTGGTATGATTATGACCAGGGATTATTCGGTATAATCATGACCGTAATATGACGAATGATGTAGTGAAAGTCCTCGTTGGCCTGTAGTTCATTGATGAACAATTGTTGGTATGATTATGACCAGGGATTATTCGGTATAATCATGACCATTGATGATTACATGAATATCCTTGGCCGTGATGCAGGGATGATTCGATTTTATTTATTAAGTCGAGTCTCAAATGATAAAGTTGATGAAAAAACTTTTTAAATCATAGAAGATAGTAGATTTTATGCTCTACTTGACTCTTCTAATGGATTGCTTATTCATTGCGATTGTTGATCTAAAACTTATTGTCTATTATATTCTATCAGTTGTTATACTGTTGAAGGCTAAGGATAATTTATTCTACATTATCTTAGTCATAATATTTCTTACTGGGCTAGTTGAGCTCACTCTTTCTTTCACTGTTCTCTTCAGGAAATGAGAATATAGCTGGGACGAATCGGGGAACGGATTGACGGTCCAGATGGTTGTTTTAGTAGTCCTCACTATTCTATAAAATAGTGTGACAATAAGTGTAATGAGGACTCCATTAAGTGTTGATATTGTCTAGATGACAATATTCTTATTAAAACTCTTAGATTATGTTTTGTCGTATTTTATACGACTGTTGTATAATTAAGTTGTATTTAAATTTTGTACCATGTATTTGGCGACTCAAGATGGGTGATGTATACCTATTTTGGGGGCGTCACACCTAGAGTGGCGCGGTATGCCACTCTGTCAGATCAGAACTAAGCGCTGACTACTGCAGGTAGAAAGACTTGGAAAATAATTTCCACGTGTGCATGAGTTATAAAGATGGTTTGTTAGCATTAATAAAAGATGAGAAAGATAATGGATCATTTACCATTATTATTAGTGTGAACATTATCACTAAATATTATTTCATATATGGGAAAATATGGATAGTAGTATCATATGATTACTTACACCATATGATTAAATGAGGTGTGACATTTGATTGTAGATAATGCTATACAAAAATATATAATAAAAAGTAATTAAATCATGAAGTTGATTTAAATAAATTTTGTTACCTCATCATGTGTGATGAGACAATTAAGTGTGTACTCGAAAATATGAGAGTAAATAAATATGTGCTATTAAAATATTTATTCCAATACTGATGTGTAAGTAAATAATAAAAGGAGATATTAAATTGCTAGTGACCAATTAAATGGAGTCCATACATATTATAAATATTAAATTATGTGGACTTAATTGTGACGCCCCCAAAATAGGTCCAGTCCAACCAACCCATTCTAAGTCGCCAAATACATGGTACATGTAGACACTCGAAATTTTCTGCACACCTGTCACTAATATTGCAAGAGGACATATTCGTCTTTCAAGAGAGAACCTTGGAAGACATTTCATATCCATTCGACCCATACGCCTCCCACAACAAAACACCAAATGGCCAACTCCCACCGGAGTAAAAAACAAAGACGTTGTGGACTGATCACACCGCCACGGAAGGTGTCATGCCTCGGTGCCAAGAGGACATGCTTGTGGTACCCCCACAGGTGGTTATAGCTCAGGTATACCCTACGGTATTCTAACAAAAATATCATGTCACAACACATGCGACACAATATCAACACAAATGGGTTCTAACGTGTACATGTTAGATCGAACGAATCATTAGCATAAGTCTCCAAAAATATACTAACATATACATCACTACAAAAATTGAAATAAATATTAAACATGATAAACAAGTTCAAAGAGTACAAACATAAGTTCTAAATATTAATGCCCCAAAACGAAACTATCACATGGATTTGAGAATGAACAGACATGTGAAACAATAACTAACTTCTAAACGAAAACAAAATGAACAAATCAAAATTAAAAGGATTATATATCGCTGAAGAAGTAAGAAATCCGTACTTGGAATCGATAATGCAATACCCAAAGTATATTTCAAAAAAAACTCATTTAGACTCTCTCCGTTCAACATAAATAATTTAATAAGATTTTATTACGATCCAATCATTAATAACATAATACTATTAAATTTATTATTAAAAACTTTTATAATTATGTCAGTAAAATTAATTAATTCAAATTAATATACATAACTTCAATTTAATTTACCAATTTCGTTTATAAGTTCATGGCCAAAAGTTTATTAACATATAATAATATATATAACCTAAATTAATGAAACATAGCTTAAATTAGGAAATATATATATATATATATATATATATAATGAAATTTATAGCATGATAGTCTTTATAAGCTCGCAACCAACATAATATATATATGTAATCCTCATATATATATATATATATATATATATATATATATATATATATGAACCATGCTCCTATTTATCAATTGCAAATCAAGAGTTATATATATATATATATATATATATATATATATATATATATATATATATATATATAAATTATAGTAATATATATATAAATATTTATACCATATTCATGAAGCAAACAATCCACTTTTAATCACTATATATACATAATATAATAATATATTCATGAACAAAGGATCCTTTTAACCTTGGTCAATTTCTCTACACTCCTTTTCTTTTCCTCCGATATCAGCCGACACTTGCTACTGTTTCTCTTTTCCACAATTCATATAAAGAGTATGTGAGTTAAATTAGGTTTTATTTATTTATTCAATTTTTTATTTTACTAACTCTCCTAATTTTTAATAGGCTTTATTATCACCCATATATAAATTAAATTCAATTAGTTTTAAACTTCTTGTTATATGTAGGTTAAAGCCTGAAGTTTGCTTGATGTTGTACTATTGTAAGAGTACTATAACACCAATACTTGACCAAATCCAGAATCATAAGTAGTAGCTTTATAAATCGTGGTCAAACTGGTCACTCGACCATGACCAACTGTTTGCCCAGAAGCTCAAGAACACCTATAATGACACTTCCGGTCACTATAGGGCTTTAGCGACAAACATAAATTGTTTTTCTAAAAATTAATTTATAAAAATTAGAAATAATTAATAAATAAATATAAACAATTTTAAAAATTATATTAAATTATTATAATTCATTTCTTATATTTTTATATAAATTCAATAAATATTTTATTTTATTTGGATATTATTAATAATTAAGTTAATAATAAATTAATTAGAATAATTATTTATAAATATTAAATAATTATTGAAAAATAATATTCTTGATATAAAAATCATAATAAATAGTTATAAATTATTTAAAAATAATAATAAATATTTTTGTAAAACTTTAAGTAAATATTAATAACCTAAAAATAGAAATAAATTATTTAAAATCATTTAAAGGATAGATAAATTATTATAAGCTTCTAGAAATTATTATAATGGATATATAAATTATCTAAAACTATAATAAATTTTATTAAAAAATAATTACTCCATATAGCAACTTATTTAATATTCGTTAAAGACATTGAACACCGAAACCCTATCGAATCTAACCCGATCTTATGTAAATGTTATATTTGAGTATTGTTATCAATACTAACGTGTTAGATTTATATATGAACATCGTAGGTATTTATTAATCAAATTGAGTAGCATAACTTGACTGATCTACGCTTAGGCAAGTTTTTCTTAAACCCTAACTATTTTCGCAAATTTCTCAACCCTGTTTATTCGTTGAACAAGAATTTTGTCTTGATATGTTGTTGATATAATATACTATGTAAACACTCAAAATTTTTTGTACTACTGTTACTAACATTGCAGGAGGACAGATTCGACTTTTAAGAGGGAACCCTGAAAGACAATCCAAATCAATACCGTATATTACCGGAAGTTCAGCGTCAACCTCGGATCGCAATATGGGAGTAGCAGTTCCAACCTCCGATGTAACCCCGAGGCATGCAGATCTAATACCGGAACACACACCGAAGAAGACCGATTAATCTCGGAGATGACCCCGAGGTATCCAGTCTCAATCCCAACCATAAGAATAGCCACCAATCTTGGTGATAACACCAAGGAATGCAGTTTCGGCGATAACCCCAAAAATGCTTGTTTCAAATGTAACCAGCTTCAATCTCGACACTCACAACGAGATACACTGCACCAACCCAGCAATAACATCGGGAAGACATGCACACTTCAAAGGTGACAATGAGGGCCTTCAACAAATTGCAGCAGTCCAATCTCAGTGAAGCCTGAGCAACGTCTGCTTTATCAGCCTAATCCGGCGATAACACCGGTGAGGGGCAACATCGTCATTTCGTCAACACGATGCCACATCACGTCTCTACGTAACGAAAAGATAAAGAATAAAATCATACCCTTGAAGATCGAGCTTCCTCAGGTACAAGTTCACCTCCAAATCCTTTCGCGTTCAACTTGAATTCACCGGGTTTGGTTCCTTCCTTTGATCAACGTTAGCCACCCAAGTGTTTGGCCTCTAGAGGTGATCCACCAAGGAAGAAGAATGATTCAAGAAGATGGGTGGTTGGCTAAACCCTAGTTTTTCTATCTCTATAGAAAAGGAGCATACTCTCCAACCATTGGAATTGTATCGTAGTCTAGATATCTGATATAAGACTCCTCTTATAAAGATATCAAGTAACCCTATTAAAATAAGGTATTATTTAATTAAACCCTTTTAATTAAATGGGCTCCCTAATCTTATTAGGGATAATTAATTAAACTCCTTTAACTAATTTTCCTTCCTAATCCAATTAGGAATAAATGAGAGTACTTATATTAAATTAATTCCTAAACCCTTTTAGAAATTAAAATAATAATAATAATTGTAATAATATTAATAAGACTCCTATTATTAATTTATATTTAATATTTCTAAAATATTAAATAATAAATATTAAGCTATTTAATTTATTCTATCACCATAGATTAAATTAAATATATATAACATATTATTACAATTATGCCATTAACTTCTTAAATAATTATTCTTCCTTTTATGGTGTGACTCTTTAGGTTCTCCATAATAAACCGGTTGTGAATAAATCAATTAGAACAATTCTAATCTTATTTAAATAAATAAATTAAATAATTAATTTATTTAAATAAATAATATTTATTCTGATAATAGGATAAGCCTCCTAGCGATCAACGACTTTCCGGATAATATAGATTTCAACATTAATCATAAAAGAACCTTTGAGTAAATAGTTACCGTACAATTCAATCCTTCCACCATACAATGTCCCAATTAAATATAAGATATGGAATTACTGTCAAGTCTTATTTTATTTAATTATATGTATTTCGATCCTTAAATGCACAACTCCAAATAATGCAAATTAGAAACTCCTTTCTAATTTCATTACGCCGCCAAGGACTCTTTGGGTTGTCATTTATCGAATCACATAGGACATTCTCTTCTTTTATTAAGTGGTAGATTCTTTATTGATCATATATTATCTCCATGTACAACTTGTTATACCCAAGCATACCCTTTGATATACCCTAAGGGTCTTAAGGAATAAGTCAAAGTATAACTCATCATACACAAGATACTATGATGATCTCAAGTCCAAGGATTACTTGTACTACTATCACTACAGAATTCCTATTGACAGCAAGTAAAACTCCATTAGGTATTCCTTAGCGAGCCACGTTCAAATTGAACTTATTCTCCAATAAGCACCTACATACTTGCTTTAGTGTCTCCACACAAATGATCATGAGATCAATCATCCTCATCCAATAAGCAAGTTAGCGATGTACCAATCTATCCGGATTCACTAATCCCAATTTAGTAATCCAACGATTGGGAACTATTTTAGTTTTAAGCTTTCTAAGAATTTAGATCTCATTAGAATGATCATCATCATTATTCTAAAAGCATTGCTTAAAACTATGGGTTTATCACATATTATAAAACAGCATCATGTAGATAATTAAAAGCCTTTAATAAATTAATACTCTTTATTAATAAATGAATAAGATTGTTACAAAGTATATACTTTATCATCAAACATAATTGGCTTGTGTGCATACTACTTTCAATCTCCCACTTGCACTAAAGCCAATCGTCATGGTATCTCATACTCTTCTTCTCTAAGTGACGATTATCCTGATGTTGGATAAGCTTTAGTTAATGGATATGTAATGTTGTTCATGAGAGTCCACTATCTCTATAGTGATTTCCCATCTTTCAATGATTCTAATAATCAAATAAAAGTGCCACAACACATGTTTAGATCCAAGATGAGACTTAGGAACTATTCCTAGTTCTGTAATGAACTTTTAATCCAAACAATCAACTTGCAGCTTCATTTATAGCTATATACTTTGTCTTTATCACTAAACCAAAGAACTCTTTGATGTTTGGAACCTTTCAATTCAACTGCACCACTCGATCATGGTAACACTTTACCTTAAAGTGAATTTTTCATCATCTTGGTGCATCTCGAAAAACTTGAGTCCGTTAAGTCCTCTAGTTTTAATTTAGACCCACCATGAATATGATCACATCCTTAGTCTTGGGTTAAGCACTTTAAGATGATTTTCACTGACTCATAGTGAACTTCTCCACAATATGACCGATCAACATCAGGTCTCGTATATTTCATTGAATACATGATTGTCACTCATGCGAGATCTCTTCTTTTAATAGTTTGTGGGGACTATTAAGAGAGATACACTTCATGGCTCATCAACATGAAACATCTCTTGGAGCTTGCCATGCTAAACGACTTTAGTATCAAATGAATATACATTCCTTGGGTTAAGTCGAGCATCCTCTTGAATCTATCTATATAGATTTTATCCCCAATTAAGATACTCTTCCCAAATCATTCGTGGAGGAATGTTTAGACAACTTTATCTTTACTGATTGTAGCATTGGTATGTTATTCCTCATCCGTAGTATATCAACATATAATACTAGAATTTTCACGACGCTCCCATTGACCCTTTTGTACACACTAGAACTCTTACCTCATCGTATGTAACTGGATCATCATCTTCTATGATGTGTACCTCATCATCATCATCCATGATGAATCCATACCTCCTAGGTATCTTTGGTACTATTCTGGATTTATGATTCGGTTGTGGTACAATAGGTCTATCTACTGAGTTCCTCTTATTTGACTTATAGTGTTTTGTGGTTCTTGAACTCTTCAAGATCTATTATCCTCCCCGAGAGCTCCTTTTAATGATAAACACCTTTATCTTAGAAGGCAACGTGTTTCGTAACAAACACCTTTTTCTAAGTAGAATTATAGAACATATACCCTAAACTTACTTTAGGATGTCCCATAAATCTGTACATGTCAAATCTTGTCCCAAGCTTATCCTTCGAAACCTTTTCACATAAGTTGGACAACCCCTTATCTTAACATACTTAAGATTAGAAATCCTCCCCATCCATAACTTTTATGGAGTCTTGAAATTTGGATTTTGAGGTTACCTTTTCATAGATATGCAAACCATTTCTAGGATATGATCCTGAAGGATCTTTGGAATGCTCAGTAAAATCATTATGGACCGCACCATGTCCAACAAGGAACAATTTTTCCATTCAAATACATCAATCAATTATTGCAGATCGGGAGGCGTCCATTATGAGAAAACCATTTAAGATGATCTAGAAACTTATTTCACAAGTATTTATTCCTTGATCTAATCAAAGAATCTTAATACATTGTCAATTTGTTTCACTTACAATTCTTTGAACCTTTCAAATAATTCATACTTGTATTCAAAGAAATACACACATTCAACTCTTTGAATGATCATCTCCTTTTCTTATACTAATTTGTTCAATATGCAAAATTATTTTCATTTAAGTCAAGTATACAAAATTTATTAAGTAATATTCGATTCTATACAAAACATTATTATTATAAATATGTAAGACCCCAAATTTTATGAAATAAAAGTATTCAATTTTTCTATTCAAGTAAATGGTTAAATTGATAAAAGTTAAAGTTAAGGGTGATATATGAAATTTTTTTCAAAATACGCAAGGGGTATAAAGTATTCATTATTGTTAGGGGAATATTCGTTTGGTCGTGGAATATTCTTTCCGTCGGAGAATATTCAGATCATTTGAGCCATGATCATTTGTGGGCCCCATAATGAATAAGCGTCGGATGGAGAAAAACGACAAATTTGAGTTTTTATAAATAACGATTGTAATCGTTCATAGATGCTAATTGTTGGAATACGGTTGGTAAAGTAAAAGTAATACGCGTTGTTGCACACAAGAAGACACACAGATTATTGCAAAGATTGTTGAATTATTGATCCTTACGTAAGAAGGCACTACTCAATAATTTTCATGAGTTAATTCTTCTTTATTCGATATTTTATTTTATTGATTCAATAATTCTTTGCGTTGATATTTTATTATTATTGTTGATAATAATCAACACCGCATGATATTTCCCATTATCGGATCAATAATTCATATTATTTGAATAATATTATTAGATAACATTATTGGCAATGTCTAGAAAGTTCATCTAAGGAGAGGTTTGGTCACCTAATTGCGCTTGATGAGAGAGATCCTTATTGGAAAGCCCCTCTTCACAGGAGCGGCTTTGGTTGTCATAAATGTGATTCGTAATATTATTTGTGAATAATTAATTATTGATTCATATGATAAGAAAATATTTATTTGATGTGGATATAAATGATGGATTTATTTATGTGGTTATAAGTGAAGGAATTAATGATGAGGTGTTTTATCAGTATTTGTCGAAATGGAGAACAAAATATGGGATTTTCGGAAAAATTAGTTTATTACTTGATTTTGTAAAATCCATAACTCTTTCAATGTATAATGAGTTAAGAGATGAGCCATATATCAAAAGAAAGCCCTAGAAGTAAGCTAACTGTAGAAATTTGAATCACCCAAAAATTCTTTGTAGATATTTCGTGGTGAAATTTTGAATGAAGCTGGTCCGAAGGACTAATAGTCCAAAAATCGGTGTTCTTGGCTATATTGCGTGAGTTATAAATTTTGATCCGACCGTTGGATCGTTGTAATTTTGGATATGTTATACATATATAAGTTGAGTATATGTCCACAAATTTTGAACCGTTAAAATGAACGTATGATTTGTTATGAATTTTAAGAGGTGGCTGATTAGGAAATTAGGTTTTGGTGGAAAATTCTAGAATTGAGTGGGCCCCACTCTTGGTTGTTGGGGAAGATGGCTGATTTTTTGGTGGGTGGAATAATAGCAGCAGTAAAGCCATCAGGTGCGAGGAGTTAAGTCTGCTTCATTGTATAACATTTTCCTATAAATAGAGGGCTAAGTTAGAATTGAAAATCACACCGTAAACAAAAGTTTTCTCTTTCTCTCTCTATATTATTGAGCGTATTTTGTAAGTATTTAGATACTTTGAGAGTTGTCATTCAGTATAAGTTTCATTCAAGATCACTTGACCTTTCCTTCCAAGCAATCGATTCTTTTGAGGTAAGGGATAGTAAGGGATATTATTTTTTTCGTAATGATATTATTTCTTCAATATCATTATCTTTGAAATGTTGATCCGAGGTTTTTATCAAATTTGGAACTTTTTTCATATCGGGTTACTATTCATGAGTTACTATTCACGAGTTACTATTCATGAGTTACTATTCATTTAGATACTATTCACGAGTACTATTCATTTAAGCGTGAAAATGTTTTTTGTGGAATTTCTATCTTTTGGTGTCGGAGTTACTTATTCACGATATCGTGACTATTCACGAATCTGGCACTATTCATCAAAAAATGAAAATTTTCTTTTCGTCTAAAATATCTATTCTGGATACTAGTTTTGATTGTATCCATGTTTTGATCATTCTTGAATTTTACACCACTATGATTATTTTTGAGGTATTGTTGGACATGGATAAAACAAAGTACGAATCCTTAATCCTTAATCCTTGTCATTTTGTTTCACCGGATTCGTTCTTTAAAAATATTTTCATCATCCTCGGTCTTAAATGATGATATTATTGAATATCTTTGGCACGTAGTAAAGATGAATGATTTCTGAAGAATATCTTTGGCTTTGTAAAGAAGATGAGCGGTGTTTAAATGAACACCGACCGATGATGAATATCTTTGGCCCAGAGTGCAAAAGATGAACAGTGTTGAGATGAACATGACCGATTGATGAATATCTTTGGCCTTTAGTAAAAGATGAATATTTGATTTGAGAAGAATATTGATTGATGTTACAGGATAAAATATTGATGATGGATCGTTGAATTCATAGATTATAGTAGATTTCATTCTCTACGTAACTCTTCTATGAATTATTATTTCGCTACTGAATATTGATCCGAAACTTGTTGTCTATTGTATTCTATAATGATTTTTTCCCCTGTTGAGACTAACGATAATTTGTTGTATATTATCTTAGTCATAACATTCTTTTTGGGCTAGTTGAGCTCACCCTTTTCCTTGTTCCATTTTTCTTCTCGTGGAGGCGAGAATGTAGCTTAGTACTAGTCTGGGGTATGGAATGAAGGTTCTAGAGAGAGTTGTTTAGTAGTCCTCACCATTATTTTAAAATAATGTATCAATAAATGTGATGAGGATTTATTTGAGTATAAATATTGTCTAGAAGATAATATTTGTATTTAAACTCACGATTTTATTGTTGTGATAATAAAGTTGTAGTTGTTTTACATCATGTATTTGGCGACTCGAGAATGGTTGGATGGAATGGACCTATTTTTGGGGTCGTCACAAAATGTAACAACAATTGTTCTTAATTATAATACCAAAGATTTCATTGTCCAACAATAAAATGGAAATAATATTTTTTAACAAGAACTGGAATACAATAACAACTTATTGACTTAATAGATTTTCCCGTAGGCATTGCTAAACTATAAGTTTTTATGGCTAATGTGGCAACCTTTGCTACATTTCCTTTGCATAGGATTACTTATATTTGTTTAGCTTTCTACTCGCTTGGTCCTTCATAAATCTATATTTATGATAACCAAAGTTTCGGATCCAATACCCAAGTAGAACCTTGACTTAAAGAAAATTTATTTCAATCATGAACAAAAATCAGATTGTAAATCAAACTTCACTAAGCTTTCTTTGGTTAGCCTCGCAAGATGCTTCTCAGCTTTCTTTCCAGTGTCCAAAGCTTATAGCAATTGGAAGTAAACTCCTTTGCTATCCGTATCGCTTTTGTTCTTATTATCCTTTGTTTATGCCTTTCTATTTACCTTCTTTGAATCGTTCTTCTTTCGAAGATCCTTTGGCCCCTACCCAAGAAGACTTGAATTTTCTTGGTTGGAAAGTGACTCTCAACATTTTTCAATATGTTAAGCAAATCAACGAGGCCGATATCTAGCTTGTTCATATGAAAATTCATAACAATTGTGAAAGGAGTCGGGATAGAGTGCAAGATCAAATCTTGGCTCAACTCTCCATCCATAACAAAACCGGTTGTCCAAATTGATCAATCAAATTGATTATGTTAAGAACTTTTTGTCCATTTATAGTGCCATTGGCCATTCTAGATCGGAAGAGCTCCTTAGATATCTCGATATCTATCGGCCCCTACTTTCCTCACCATCAACTACTTGATGTGCGGGGAATATAGTAGGAGCATCCATAGTTTCATGCTTGTGGCAAGCTCGTTACTCATGGATGCGAGCATGATGCATCGAGCCAATGTGCATCATCTTGTCACTTTCTAAAAGTAGCAATCTCTTCCTCAGAGGCATTGTCCGCAACCATTGCGAGGATAGGCGATTAAGGACATAAGATAGCTTTTCAAATTATGAGAACTATTCTCAAATTCCTTAACCAATCCGATTTAATTGATTCCGGTTAATTTAGCATCTAATATGCTTCACGGTGATAGTAATTTAGACATTGTAAAATTTCAGTAAATGAATTTGTAATTAACAACATTTTAACATACATTCTTTTATTAATTACCAAAATAATTTAGGTCTTATTTTAAATTGGTATCTCCCACTATTTTCTTCAAACTATATTACCTCACTTATATAGTTCGGCAAAATCTAATTAAAGATTTGCTAGTGAGAATAAGGATCCCATTTCAAATGTATATAGCCTTGTGGTGACACAACAAACTATATATAAATAAATAGGTAGACAACTTTTGTCAATTACATCAACTATGCAACTCCTTTTCTTTTGCCTCTTAGATTCTTTTGATCAAGTGGTGGCACATCCGAATCAAAATTATCCAAGTTAAGTCCGACCTAGCACTCCATATATTCAAAAAGAAAAATATCATCCTTGTGGTGACACAACAAAACAATATTGTTCAATTTTCTTTATAAGCATCAAATGTGATAAATTAACATCTTAAATACTTAATACTTGCCTTTTGTGGTGACACAACAAACTCATATTAAATATTTAATACTCTATTAATTTTATCATGCTAGAAGGCTACATTCGATATTCCAAATATCTTTGAACGCTTAGGACTTAATATAAAAATTGAGGGTTTGTTATTAATTTGTCTCATCTTGTTTTTAGCGCATGCATATATATATATATAAAATACGCGTTATATTAATGAACATGCGAAGCATGTTTGTATAATATATAATATATATAGTATAAGCATGCACATATAGAATAATCGTATTCTACCCAGATTGATTATGGACTTTTATTCTAGTTTGGTTCACTAGAGCCACCAAGTGAACCAAAAGGTCAAACCCTAGGGGTGCAAGAAATAATATTTAAATATAACTATTACATTTAAACTCTAAGCTCCATTACAAACGGGTCTTCAAGCGCCCTTGCTCCTTGATCTCTAATTCTTCAAAATTAATTCTAACTATTCCTATTACAAAACTATTTAAAATAAATAGAAACCTTGATCGTAGATCAAGTGGAAGTACATAGGAGGAGATAGAATTTACATTAAGAAAAAATTAGAGAAAACGAGTCTATGTAACCCCATTTAATAAAACTCATACATTCATGCATCCAACTAAAATAAAATCCAATTACATTGGTCAATAGTCCATAATCAATCTCATTTATTATCATACACATCATCATATGCATCAATAAATAACATTCATCTCATGAATAATAAACATTTAATATATATATTGATATCATTTAATGGGCAAATTTAGTTAGTATAAAATCTAATTTTGAATTAAAATAAACTCCTTTATTTTAATCCAAATTTAAATCAAAATAAAACTATTTTATTTTAATTTATCCAATTTTGAATAAAATAAATTATTTTATTTTAATCAAAATCTTTAATCAAAATAAACTCTTTTATTTTAATTAATTATGGAATCCAATTCCATGTAAAAAAAAATAAAACTCCTTTATTTAAAGGAAACACGAATTCTCTTTCGTATTCACAAATAAACTCCTTTATTTTGAATAATATGAAATCATATTTCATATCTAAATAAACTCTTTTATTTAAGGAAAGATCTGTTCCTTTTTCCTATTCACAAATAAACTCTTTTATTTTGAATAATATGAAATCTTATTTCATATCTAAATAAACTCCTTTATTTAAGGAAAATATTGAATCCAATTTCAACTCCAATTAGTTATCATGTTATCATGGAATCCAATTCCAACTCTAATTAGTTAGCATGAAATTCTAATTTTAAAATTAAAATAAACCTTTTATTTTAATATTAAAATAAACCTTTTATTTTATTATTAAAATAAATTTTATTTTAATTATAAAATTATTAAGTTAATATTATATATGCATAACCACGTTCAACTTGCAGTAAATCATATATATCTATAATATAACGTGATTCCTTATATTTACATGTTAACAAAGTTATAAATATTATATATATATATATATATATATATATAATATTATATATATATTAAGTAGGATTCTTATTCATTCACGTGAATACTCAAGTAGGATTCCTGCTTTGAAAATGTTGGATGTTCCACGTGGATCATTCATGATTAGTCATCCACATGAAAAAGAAAACGTAATAGAATAGCCACAAAAAAAAGCGATTCATGATTTATCATATGCTTTCGCTTTTTTTTTTTATATAAATTTTATACAATAAAATTATACCCAAATAAATTGTTCAAAACACATATCAATATACATATCAAATTTTGAACAATTAATAATTTGCATAAAGGTTTGGCTCGATGCCATTTATTACGTTTGTAATATTCATGAACGCAATCAAATTGCATAAATAAGCGGAAAATGTAAAAATCGAGTTTAAAAATTTTACAAACCATATACCCGGATCACCTTTATGCACAATTATTAATTAAACGAAAAGATAAAGAATAAAATCATACCCTTGAAGATCGAGCTTCCTCGTGTACAAGTTCACCTCCAAATCCTTTTCGCTCAACTTGAATTCACCGGGTTTGGTTCCTTCCTTTGATCAACGTTAGCCACCCAAGTGTTTGGCCTCAGAGGTGATCCACCAAGGAAGAAAAAAGGATTCAAGAAGATGGGTGGTTGGCTAAACCCTAGTTTTTCTATCTCTATAGAAAAGGAGCGTACTCTCCAACCATTCGAATTGTATCGTAGTCTCAGATATCCGATATAAGACTCCTCTTATAAAGATATCAAGTAACCCTATTAAAATAAGGTATTATTTAATTAAACCCTTTTAATTAAAGGGGCCCCTAATCTTATTAGGGATAATTAATTAAACTCCTTTAACTAATTTTCCTTCCTAATCCAATTAGGAATAAATGAGAGTACTTATATTAAATTAATTCCTAAACCCTTTTAGAAATTAAAATAATAATAATAATTGTAATAATATTAATAAGACTCCTATTATTAATTTATATTTAATATTTCTAAAATATTAAATAATAATATTAAGCTATTTAATTTATTCTATCACCATAGATTAAATTAAATATACATAACATATTATTACGATTATGCCATTAACTTCTTAAATAATTATTCTTCCTTTATGGTGTGACTCTTTAGGTTCTCCATAATAAACTGGGTTGTGAATAAATCAATTAGAACAATTCTAATCTTATTTAAATAAATAAATTAAATAATTAATTTATTTAAATAAATAATATTTATTCTACAATAGGATAAGCCTCCCTAGCGATCAACGACTTTCCAGATAATATAGATTTCAACATTAATCATAAAAGAACCTTTGAGTAAATAGTTACCAGACAATTCAATCCTTCCACCATACAATGTCCCAATTAAATATAAGATATGGAATTACCACAAGTCTTATTTTATTTAATTATATATATTTCGATCCTTAAATGCACAACTCAAATAATGCAAATTAGAAACTCCTTTCTAAT
The DNA here is from genome assembly GCA_020205615.1 of Panax quinquefolius. Taxonomy (NCBI): domain Eukaryota; kingdom Viridiplantae; phylum Streptophyta; class Magnoliopsida; order Apiales; family Araliaceae; genus Panax; species Panax quinquefolius. The sequence goes on along the minus strand of CM035172.1, from coordinate 96,923,390 downwards.
TTCATTTCGCCTGCCAAGGACTACTGGGTTGTCATTTATCGAATCACATAGGACATTTCTCTTCTTTATTAGAAGTGGTAGATTCTTTATTGATCATATATTATCTCCATGTATAACTTGGTATACCCAAGCATACCTTTGATATACCCTAAGGGTCTTAAGGAATAAGTCAAAGTATAACTCATCATACACAAGATACTATGATGATCTCAAGTCCAAGGATTACTTGTACTACTATCACTCTGAGAATTCCTATTGACAAAGCAAGTAAAACTCCATTAGGTATTCCTTAGCGAGCCAATGCGTTCAAATGAACTTATTCTCCAATAAGCACCTACATACTTGCTTTAGTGTCTCCACACAAATGATCATGAGATCAATCATCCTCATCCAATGAGCAAGCAACGTGTGTACCAATCTATCCGGATTCACTAATCCCAATTTAGTAATCCAACGATTGGGAACTATTTTAGTTTTAAGCTTTCTAAGAATTTAGATCTCATTAGAATGATCATCATCATTATTCTAAAAGCATTGCTTAAAACTATGGGTTTATCACATATTATAAAACAACATCATGTAGATAATTAAAAGCCTTTAATAAATTAATACTCTTTATTAATAAATGAATAAGATTGTTACAAAGTATATGCTTTATCATCAAACATGATTGGCTTGTGTGCATACTACTTTCAAGTTGAAGCTTGAAGACCGGAGGGGATCGTCCCATCTTAAATGACTTCGTACAAACTCTAATCCCATGCCATCGTCATAACTCTCTCTAACAAGCGGTGATTCGAAATAGTCCCAGTATACCTCAAACGGATGCCCGGATTGCACTTCTGAAAGTTTGAGTGGACATTACAGTGCCTGAGTGCACGTACTTTGAGATGACCCGACCCGACAAACCCGGGCCCACCCGGGTTGCCTCTGCATACACATGGCTCACCAGCAGTACACACCTGCACTAAAATGCCTATAAATAGAGGGCTTGGGCTGCCCATTTTGAAAGAGTAAAAGCGAGGAAGCCACCTTAATTTGCTCTGCAGTCACCCCATGCAGTGTACTTTCCCCTTTTAAACACATATGAGCTCATATATAGCCCTTTTGTACCTACAAAAGTTTGTGTTTACCCACTCTAAAGATATAGAAGCCTTCTTTATCAGTCAGCCGTAAGCCTTCTCACACACTCTTGAGTCTTTCTCTTCATCTTTGCACACACCCTTCTACACGTTGAGAGTCGTGCTGCTTGCTTTTCCCCGGACATCGGTCCAGTGGTTTCATTTATATATATATATATATATATATATATATATATATATATATATATATATATATATATATATATATATATATATATTTATTTACATATATATATATATACTAACATTATCGAGTTATGCCTCGATTGAGCCTGAACTTGATGCAGGCGTTTATTGCTTTAATATATTTATTTGCTTTATATATATATATATATATATATATATATATATATATATATATATATATTAACTGTGTCCCCGGACTCGATTTTTTTATCGTGGTGCATTTACTTGCTTATATATATATATATATATATAATATATATATATATATATATATATACTTATATATAAAGAGATTCCTCGCTCGATGAGCACAGATTTTACATCCAATATGCGTTTATTGCTTATATATATATATATATATATATATATATATATATATATATATATATATTTGTCCGCTTTGGAGTTTTCTCCGTGGCGGTTGATACAATTTTTTATATTACATGTCCCTTTGAGATTCCTTCGTGGCGGTTGACCATATTTACAGATTTATTTACGTTTTGTCCCGCCTGGAGTTTCCTCCATGGCGGTTGATAGATTTTAATAGCTTTATTTACATTTCTGATCCCCCATTGAGGTGCTTCGTTGTTGGTGATCATGTCTATATATATATTTATAGCTTTTATATATATATACCGCTATCGCTTTCATACCAATTGTGGTGATACGTGCTTTAGGAATCATGTGATCACAGATTCATCCCATTGAATCTAGATTCGGTTCCGGTGATGGACATTTTCAGCCGTAAGCATCTTGTAAATTATTCTACGTTGTCTGAATTTCCTCAGATGGTTTTCATACCCATGGGAAAATCGGCATTATTATGTACATTATTTTCATACGGATGCCTCGCATTTGTCAAATAAAATCAATCAAGCCGATCACTTAATAAAATGGGAGTGTAAAAGGTCTCAATTACTATTGAGCATCAGGGTTTGAAAAACCTTTTTTATAAAACATCATTGCTATATCTTGCTAAAAACTGAATTTTACATAAATTCAAACCCGGTGTATATAGGTTCAAACGAGGCCTCGCACTACTTCCAAATAAATAGCACATTGACCCACACATACACATCTAGATAACAGTTTCTTGAGAAGAGGCGATCACCGTGGTAACACGGATGTCGGGGGGTGCCTAACACCTTCCCCCCGCATAACCAAGTCCCCGGACCCTAAACGAATCTCGATTTCACCGACCCGTATAGTAGTGTCACATCACTGGGTTAATGTGCAAACCTTTTCTCGGTTGTGTTGGTACAACCATTTAAAAAACCAACTGGCGACTCTTAACAGTCCCATCGTCGACATTATACATGTCGGACCTTTTTCACTTATTTTTTCAAACAAATCTCACCTAAAATGAGAACACCAAAGAACAAGTAACGGAAAGGGACACCCAAAAAATCCCGACGTCGACAGGTGGCGACTCTACTGGGGACTCCAGTAAGAGGACTTAAGCCGCTATTACAATCTTTTCAAAAATGGTTATCTGCTTGTGTGTGGATGTTGCATTTACATTTGATGAATGTGTACAAATGCATTTCCTTATTGCACTTAGTGCTTCGCACCATAACTGCTTGTGATGCTAGTGCTTCGCACCATAACTGCTTGTGATATTAGTGCCTCGCACTATATCTGCTTGTGATATTAGTGCTTCGCAGATGTCATCGTTTTCATACGGTGAGACGCGATTTATGTGAATGTATGTTGAGTGGTCCCTCCACCAGGAGGCTATCCCGTCGGTGTTTGATTACTGGACTCGTGAGAAGACTGATTCTCCGAGGCTCAGGAAAGGCACCACCCAAATTCGCTCCAGTTGAAAGATCGGATTAACTTCCCGTCAAGTAGATTGCGATGATTTGGGAACCTTCATGCCAAAAAGTTGCGAGAGTAACCTAAGATAGGTCAACCTCTGATAAACCCAAAACGGAGGAAAGTCTCTTCATGCTCTCATTACAGATTGCTTGTAATTACATTCCATATCTATCTCCATGTAATGAGAAATATGAAGAAATGTGTACACATACATATTTAACATACTACAAATAGCTGATATACGTTTTGCAGGAAAAAAATTCCTAAAATGGACACATCAAATAGCATGTTATTATATACATCCCCTGAAGACTAAACTATGCAAGTCTTTTCACAGGGAATCAATCGGACCTACTACCCATTCAAAATCCAAAAAGGCAACAGGCCTACAGTCAATCATGTCATCATCCACCAGCGGTGAACTTAATCCAGCTCATTAAAGAATTGACGGATTAAGCAAAGCAGATTCTGATTTGGATGTTCTACTCAAAGAATTACACCATCTAATCGGGGTCCAAAATACCGTGCACACATGAATCCTCCACACAAGGAGGAATCCCAGTCATTACCATACCTGAACCACAGTTGGATACGACCAACAAAACTCTTGATGTTGCCCATCCCACTGGAGATCCAGACACTGGTGACATCAAAAAAAAAGTCCTCCAAATGGAAGAGACCCTTCGCGCTATCAAAGGAATTGGAACACACGGGAGTGTTTCATATGTTGATCTGTGTATTTTTCCTGGTGTTCACTATCCAGAAAAATTTTAAACTCTTGACTTTGAAAAATATTACGGGTTAGGAGATCCTTACACACATCTAAAGGTGTTTATTGGAGAACTTGGATCTTATGCAGAGGACAAAAAGCTTTGAATGCAATTGTTCTAAAATAGTCTAACTGGAGAAGCCCGTTCGTGGTATACAAGATTAGATAACTCCAAAATCCATAGCTGGGAAGAACTAGCACATGCTTTCCTCACTTAATACAGCTTTCAAACTTAGATGGCTCCTGATCGGTATCAAATTACCAAGATCAAGAAATAGTCTAACTAGTCTTTCAGAGAGTATGCTCAGAGGTGGAGACGCCTGGCTGCCCAAGTTAGTCCTTCTATGACAGAATCAGAAATGGTCATGACTTTCATAGACATACAAGAAGTTCCCTTCTATGAGAGAGTTTTAGCCGGCATCGGTCGGCAAACCATTTTCTAAAATGGTCAAACATGGGGAGATGGCTGAGATGGGATTGAAATCCGGAAAGATTCAAGACCTAGCTACGCTCAAAGCTGTTGCTGATCACATCCAATCTGGAAATTATGGGAACAACCCCCGAAGGGTCCATAAAAAGAAAGAAGAAGATGTTTCCTTGATACTACAGGGGCAAAAAGGTAATCAGAACATGCCTATTCAAAGGAGAAACTACACTCCCTTTCCAAAGACAAATCGCAAACCCTCCAATACCAAAAGGTGGAGAAGTCAAACGCCCTCGAGTGTTTACACCCTTAGGGGATACCCTTGAGAACATTCTTAATCTTCTGACAACACAGAAGAAAATTACGAATCTTCTTACACCACCACCCTGACCCTAATGGACGGGGTTTCAATGTCGCTCGAATGTGCTTATCATGTCGGGGCACCTGGACATGATACTCAGGATTGTTGGGACTTGAAACACAAGATCCAGGACCTGATAGACAATAAAGAGATCGTGGTCACTAAACCAGATCAACCTCACGTACAAGACAACCCTCTTCCTCAACACAAAGAAGAAGAGGTCAACATGATCAATTGGAGCAATGGACAGAGTTCCAATTTTAGCTGTGAATCTTCCCAGACCCTCAAAGACGGTGTTGACAGATGGGACTATGCCAAATTCCAGTTCATAATGGAACGAAAGATCAAAGCTCTATGCAAAAAAAATGAACAATTGGCAGAACTAGTGACTTATCAGCATCAAGTGACTCGTCAGTTAATCAGCCAGGAGCATGCCAGTCTCCTACCTATTGTCATGAATATTCCCTCGTCACTTTCAGAAAATGAAATGCTAGAAGACAAAGTGACAAAGAGAGCAAATGCTAAAGCCCGTCGGGATTTCGCCAACAAAAGGGAATTCACCTATCTGGGCCAACCTATGGAGGAAATTCTTCATATGTTAATCAATGAAGGAAGGACCAGTTCACTTCTACCTCCAATCAACCCCCGTTCGGGATGGTACAACTCTGAGGGAATATGTCAATATCACTCCCAATCTCGCGGTCACAGCACAGAAGAATGTTGGGCACTCCGCCACCTTATTCAAAATCTAATCGATAGTGGTGTACTGCGCTTGGCAGATAACGACACTGTGTTATGCGCAAGTGAGAATGCAGGCCCTACTAAGTGCAAAAGTGTGGTAGCAGTCATATCCACTGAAGCTAATGGGATTAATACCTTACTCACAACACCAATAATTCAACTCAAGGGAGGCAACAATCCTTTGAAAGTGACCGCTCCTGAGCCAATCAACTTGCTATGCAGAGCACAATATTCTATTGTTAGCTTGCGTAAGGTTTTGTGGAATTATGGAGAAGGTGAAGGATCCACCTCACATACAACTGCTGCAGTGTCAAAGGAAAATCCACTGTATCTCCCCCATTGGGTGATAAAGCCCACCACCAAATCAAAGGGGAAAATACCTATGGAGAAAGTTGAAGAATTCCTCCGCGCTGTGGGTCATAATGAAGCTATGGTGGTTTTAAGCTTGAAAGAAGCTCCACAGCAAATATCAATCTTGGACTTGGTCCTAACTTCCGAGAATCACCGGAAGGTCTTGTTAAAGGCTTTAGAAGAAGCCTATATCCTGACATCAGTGGATACGGAAAAATTTCAACATCTGGTTGATCACATTTTCAACAACAATGTGATATCCTTCACTGATGATGACATACCGCCCGAAGGGACCGGTCATTGCAAGCCGTTGCACATTGCGGTCTTGTCCTCTGGATATATGGTAGCTGGAGTCTTAATAGATGGAGGTTCCTCTCTGAATATTTGCCCATACGCTACCTTGGTGAAGATGAATATCAATCTCAACAGAATTTAGAGTAGCCATACTATCGTCAAAGCTTTTGATGGAGCCTGCCGTAACTCGGTCGGAGTAATTGAGCTGTCAATCGAAATTGGTCCTCACACATTCTGCATATCATTCTATGTGCTCAAGATAGACTCGGGATACAACCTACTCCTGGGACTACCATGGATTCATATGGCTAGGGCAGTCCCCTCCACTCTTCACCAACAGTTGAAATACATTATCAACAATAGCCTGGTCACGGTCAACGCTGAACCAGAGTGTCCTCAACACGGGGACGTGCCGTTTATCAATGCCAATACAGACGTTGAACCAGTCAATTTTCATGATTTGGAAGTGAGCGATACCCAATACCATGATATTGGAGCACCATTGCCAGAACCCAAAATTTATGCCGAGGTAATGTCGGCTACTCATGAAATGATGTCGTTGGGTCATAAGTCGGGACAAGGGTTGGGTAAAGATTGACAGGGTATTAAATACCCCATTAGCTTAACCGCATAAACTAGAACAATAAAGCTATTCTACCGATTCTAGGCTATTCTAGCATCAGCAGATTCCTTGACTCTAAGTTCACAGGAATCCTCATAAGCATCGTGATTCCTTCAAACTTCAACTATATCTGGCGTTCATCTTCGCCTTCAAACTCGAGTCCAAGATAACCTCCAATAAAGGTGCCACCAATGTAATGACTATGTTATTTCCAAACCTGGTACCGATGAAAGAGAAAGAAATCTTTGTTCCAAATCCCACAATGGAAGAAGAGGAACGAAGAATCAAGCAAGACGTCATACAGATGATGTCCGGTATACGCATCATCATTCATGATGAATATACCAACAGATACACCCCAGACGATGATTGCCAGACGTAATGGCTGTCATTCGGGACAGAGAGGATGATGACAATCCCTCCATCACTGCGGTCCATCCAGACTTTGCCCTGGCCAATTGGGATAGCATTCCTTGCATTGGTCGTCATGGTAAAGCGGTAAGCGAGAGACTCTTTCTACCTCAGATATAATAATAACTTACTTTTCTCATATAGTATTAGCAGTTTATTTTGCCAAGATATGCTAACAACGTGTATGATCAACACATTTCATATATACTAAGTGAAAGCATATTTTGTTTCGAGACTCAATTTAGATGTGCATGTATTTTGCGACACGATGCCTCTCCTACACAAAGTGATTGTACCTTTGATGTAGAGATGAATTCAATTTTTAACTTGGATATCTGAGGATGACATTGAGGTGCCTCCAGAAATTCAAGAATGGGTCAAAGACAAACCCAAACCCAACCTTGATCAAACCACTTCTTTCAATCTCGGAACCTTAGAAAGCTCTAAGTTAATCCAGATTGGTTAAGACCTTACCCCAAACCAACGAATGACATGGTTACGCTATTAACCCAATTCCAGGATGTGTTTGCATGGTCTCATGAAGACATGGTGGGTTTATCAACTGACATTGTCCTTCATCGCCTTCTTATTAAAGAAGGATTTAAGCAAGTCAAGCAAAAGCTCAGGCGATTGAAACCTGAATGGAGTTTAAAGGTGAAAGAAGAAATTATAAAACAATTTCAAGCTGGCATCATCATGGTGGCTACTTATCCTGAGTGGATATCCAACATTGTGCCCGTGCCTAAACCTGGAGGGAAGGTTCGAGTTTGCGTAGATTATCGGGACTTGGACAAAGCTTGCTGAAAAGATAGCTTTCCCGTGCCATTTATCCACATTCTCATTGACAATCTTGCGAATGTCGATATGTACTCCTTTCTTTTTGATTGCTTTGCGGGCTACCATTAAATCATGGTTGCTGAGGAAGATCGCGAGAAAACTACTTTCATCACTCCTTGGGGAACTTTTTGCTATAGACGGTTGTCATTCGGCCTCATCAATGCCAGAGCTATCTATCAACGAGCTATGATGGCTCTTTTCCACGACTTAATGCATAAAGAGATAGAGATCTACGTGGATGACATCATTGTTAAGTCCCGGAAGGAGGATGACCATATAGACCATCTCAGAAAGTTGTTCAACAAGTTGCGTAAGTATAACTTGAAGTTGAATCCAGCTAAGTGGTACGCCTTTGGCGTTAAATCAGGCAAGTTGCTAGGATTTCTAGTCAGCCGTAAAGGGATTGAGCTGGATCCTGCCAAAATCCAAGCCATCAAGGAAATGCCCATTCCTCAGACAGAAAGGAAATACGGGGATTTTTGGGAAGAATAAACTTCATTAGCAGGTTTATCTCCCAACTCACAGCAACCTGTGAGCCAATCTTCAAGCTATTGAGGAAGAACTCCTCCATGAAATGGAATGAGGAGTGTCAAAATGCCTTCCTTACAATCAAGAAACAGCTAATCAAAGCTCCCGTCTTGGTACCACCCAACGATGACGTTCCCCTATTCATGTACATGTCCATAAGTAACAACGCCATGGGCTGCATGCTGGGACAGAAAGACGATAGAGCCCAAGAACGAGCTATCTATTACCTCAGCAAAAGGTTCAGCTGTAGTGAACACCAGTACACTCTGATCGAAAAGACGTGTTGTGCCTTAGCATTGGCATCCATGAGGTTACAACATTACCTCCATGGTCACACAACCCAACTCATATCCCGCGTGGATCCTCTCAAATACGTGTTCAACAAACCTATATTAAATTGTCGGCTGTCCAGATGGCAGTTGATCCTACAACAGTTTGACATCGTATATGTGACTCAAAAGTCCATCAAAGGTTAAGGAATCACGGATACACTGGCCGCCGCACCTTTAGGGTATTTCAAACCCTTGGAAACATATTTCCCTGATGAAGGAGTAATGACAGTGCAGCAACACCATCAATACCATACGCTCCAATCATGGAAGATGTATTTTGATGGAGCTGTCAATATGGAAGGTTCCGGAGCTGGAGCAATTCTAATATCGATCTGAGGGGGGGCGGTATCCGTTCTTCAATTAAATTACAGTTTGTCAGCACCAACAATACGGCTAAGTATGAAGGCTGTCTAATGGGGCTAAAACTTGCCCGTTTAATGGGTATCAGGCAGTTAACTGTCCTTGGAGATTCGGAGTTGGTAATCAGACAATCCACCGGAATCTATCAAACCAAGGAACTACATTTGCTGCCTTACCATCGGCAGGGTTTTGAAGATGGCTTTGGAGTTCAAGAAATCTCCTTTCTACACATTCCTCGTAATAGGAATGACTTTGCGGACGCATTAGCAACTTTAGCCTCCTTGATTCGCATATCAGACAAGGAACACTTGCCGAGCGTCACAATTTCCCTGCACAAGGCCCCAACCTATGGGAATTACGTAGGAGAAGTATCGGATGAACTACCTCCCATCCAACATCCTTGGTATCAGCATATCAAGGAATATCTACAAGATGGATCTACACCTGCTGAGGCGAGCCCGACTGAGAAAAGGTGGATCCATAGACTTGCTACGAAATTCTACCTGAGTGGAGATGCGCTCTACAAAAGAGATGCAGGACTAGGTCTCCTCAGATGTTTGGACAAAGATCAAGTCCAAAGGCTTATGGATGAAATCAATGGTGGAGTCTGTGGCCCCCACATGAGTGGCCCCCTCCTTGTTAAGAAAGTCCTCAGGACAGGACATTATTGGCTATCTCTTAAAGCTGATTGCAACGACCACGTCAAAAGATGCTATCAGTGCCAGATTCATAAGAATGTTATACATGCCCCTCCACGGGAACTCCAGAATATGAGTTCGCCTTGGCCCTTCTCAATGTGGGGAATGGACGTTATCGGGCCCATCGAGTCTAATGCCAGTAATGGTCACCGATTTATCTTCACCATGATTGACTACTTCACCAAGTGGGTAGAAGCAGCCTCCTTCCTGTGGTCACTAAAGAAGTCATCATTGCTTTCATCAGAAACAATGTCGTTTGTCGATATGGACAACCAGAGGTGATTGTGTCACACAATGCCAAGAACCTCAACAACAAAATGATGGATGAATTATGCAGTAAATTCCACATCAAACATCTTAACTCTGTCATCTATCGTTCGAAGATGAATGGTGCTGTTGAAGCGGCTAACAAAAACATCAAGAAGATTATGCAAAAGATGTCTGCCAACCACAAAGATTGGCCTGACTTGTTGCCTCTTACTCTATTCGCCTACAAAACTTCAATGCGTACTTCCACTGGGGCAACCCCCTACGCTTTAACATATGGGATGGAAGCAGTACTCCCCATAGAAGTTGAGATGTAATCTCTCAGAGTGTTGATCGATGCTCAGCTGGATGAAGACCAATGGGTACAAGACAGGTATCACCAATTGTCTCTAATAGACGAAAGGCGAACCGCGGCTATCTTCCATGGTCAGTTATATCAGCAAAGGATCGCTCGATCCTATAACAAAAAAGTCCGGCTACGGCAGTTTAAACAACATGGCTTGGTTTTAAAGAAGATTCTTGACAACCAAGATCAGACTAAGGGAAAATTCGCTACTAACTGGGAAGGCCCGTTTATTGTCAAGGAAGTATTGACAGGAGGCGCTCTCAGATTGCAAGAAATGGACGTCGATGAATTTCCACAACTCATCAACTCAGACACCTTGAAACGGTATTATGTCTGAAGTAATTCGCAAGCACCCTGGTGTCGGACCAACGGATCACCAGTCATCCCGGTTCTTCAACCCTTTACTATCTACAACTTTCCTACACTTTGCCCCTCAGGGAAACATAATTTTCAAGCCAGCAGCCTGGCTCTCCTTTGCGTTCCTACAACTTAGGTCATCCCACCGTGGATTGAACCTCTTGCGTTTGTAGTTTGGCTACCCATACATGGGATCAAACTTCTCATACCTGCAGTTTATCCTCAACCTAGGATTAAACTTTCTCCTCCCCGCACTCTGACCTGCACATGGGATTACGCTTTTCTTTTCGCCCTGAGGGGCGAACTACGTCGACCTAATCTCCTCTTTAATAGGAGTACGTAGGCAAACATTTCATACGGCCCGGTCGTAATAAAACAAAAACAACAAAAACATTTCTACCTTTTTCTCCTCGATAAAACAAAAACAACAAAAACATTCCTACACCATTTCGACCATATACAGCGTTAAACCTCTTACACCAGGTTTGAACTACGTAGACCTGATCTCCTCTTCAATAGGAGTACGTAGGCAGCCATTCATGGTTCAGTCTCACCCCCTACCAAAACACAAACCCTTGTCAGTTGGTACTGGGATCATCCTTCAATCCACTACATTTCATTTGGCTTCAGACCAAAGGGATGGAATTACATGAATTCCTCCCAAATAGGAGATTCGGTGACCATCTAAGCTACAGTCATACCTTGAAGAGCAACACCAAACCATGAGAGGTGGAATTAACTAGGCTTCTCCTAAATAGAAGTACTGGCGACCATCTGTGGTGCGGTCAATCTTAAAGAGGAAAGCCACACTCCTCTCCACATTTACATCCAGAAACCAGTCCCAAGACACCAAAGATGGTAGGGATACACATAGATCGATGATCCATTCTGAACTATCCAGAGACAACTCAATGTCCATCCACCCAGGAGGAATTCAGAATACATCAAGATCATAAGCCCTGAAGCAGCAGACAAAATATCAAGCAAATAACAAGGCATATCTTAAAGGGAAGTGATCCAAAAAATATATTTCCCTGTCATATATAATGTTGTTTGAATATATACACTGTAAGCTGTACATGACAAAATGGCTAAGCTAGTCTGTGTCAGGTAAATACAAGCTCATCTACGAGTCAGGGTACATACGAGCTAGCAAGACCAACATGGCGTCCCTCTCAGATGAAGGAGGTAAAGTTATAGTCTCTTGGGTGAGAATATCCACATAACCCAACAGATCTACAGCCATCTGCATGATGACTATATGCTCATCAATATAAGCACTCATCTCTACGATCATACCAGTGGTAAGGGACCTCACTGCAGTACTATCTGTGACGGCTACATCCCGGGCAGATATGGTGATATCCCGCTCAACTATCACTGCGTCTATGGCTGACCTGGCCTCATCACGCTCAACGACGACGACATCTCTACGAGCCAATGCTTCGTCTCTCTCCAATAGAGCGGCGTCCTCACATCAAGAGCAGTTGACATCATAGATCGAATCTGATCTCTCTCAAAGGTCATCAGATGAAGACTCTGCTCTAAGTCTTGCATCGAAGTCTTTGAATCACAACAAGATCTTGGTACTAGGAGAATCCGGAAGAAATGTCGGCAACCCAAAGAAATGAGCTCCTCCTCGATGTAGGTATCAATGTCCTCCATAGGCTCTACATCGTCTAACTTGCTCTCCGGTACTGCAAATACTGCTGCAGCTGATAAAATCTCTGTCTCCATCCATGCGGAGTACTCTGCAGAATAACCGGGATGACTGACAGAAAAAGTAGCTATCTCACGCTGATCCCAGCAAGCTTATACACGAGATCGGTCCTCTGCTGAGAGGTATCGAGAAGCTGAACGCTGACCTGTCGCCCCCTCGAAAGGATGAAAATCCTAGAACTGGTCAAACTATGACATCACAGCCAGTGGGTGATAAGTAGTCACGCCCCTCAAGCCACCTAGAGGGAGAAAATCCATGCCCAGAGTGTAACTAATGAAGCTGTATGCTGAGTAAAGCCCCGAGCACAGCAATATACTAAATGGATCTCTGATATCTGCCAAAAATGCGGCACCCCTATGTGGGCCCCACCCCTTCGGCTCGGTCCAGTTTGAGTTGCAAAGGAGTTCTTACGGACTAGAAAGGTGAAATCGGGAATAAAAATGCCACGCGATTGAGCAAAATAGCATACAATCCTGGTCTTCTCAGATGAGACTTTGAACCTGCACATCACTCAGTGGTAGTCGCCTGAACACAAGGTATACCCTGTCGATGACCTCAGTTATCGCGAATCGCATGCGGCAATACCTTATCACAGTCCGATGTCACGAGCTACTGGTCGTTACCCTACTTATATCCCGACGGGGAGATAACGTGAGTCTCGACGGGTTATAACGTGAGTCTCCGGACGGGTTACAACGTAGATCCCCGATGGGGGTTACAACACATTAATCCGTTGATATGTCTATCAACGAAGGTCAAGCAACCTTGACGTTATTTCAGCCGATGGCAAGTAAACCCATCGAAGCATTGAGAACCATTCGATTGGAGCGTACATACTCATGCGTCCCCAGTAGATCCCCGACGGGGGTTACAACGTATATCTTCGGCGGGAGTAGTAATGCATTCTCAGCCGTTGACACATATATCAATGAAGGTCAAGCAACCTTGACGTCATTTCAGCCGATAGCGTTTAAACCTATCAGAGCTATAGAGCTATTCGAGGTTTTCATACCCAACTGCTCATATTCCCCGGCGGATCTCGACGGGTCAAGCAACGCAATGCTCTCCGTTGATTCACACGACAATGAAGGTCAAGCATCCTCGACAATCTCTGAATCTCGGTAGTTGATTCACACGTCGTGAAGGTCAAGTACCGAGTGACAAGATATCCCACAGGATGTTTTGGTAGTTGATTCACACGTCAACGAAGGTCGGGCATCCTCGACAAAGATTCTTATTGGCGATAAATCCAATGTAATCGTGACATATTCTGGCGATACTAACCAGGAGAGGTCAACATTATCAAAGAGGATAGATGATGGAATATGTTATACACATCCTCAAATAGATCAAGCTTGATCCCCACAGATCTCTTACATATAAGAGGTACATCTTCAGGATCAAGTCGTTATCAAGAACACAGGAATTTGGTGATAAATCCAACATCAACATCCTAACAGATTCTGTTTACACATCAAATCTAGTCAGTATTGCCAACCCCCAGTTGAAGCAACAGGGATCCAGCAATCCTCCCCAGCATGTTGGGCTACAACCCCGTACACATGCATCATACATCATTTTTAGTACCCATAGTACCACGTTTCTCTTGTTGAGTTTCAAGTGTCTAGGATTCTTTATCCTACCCATGCATCGCCATGCATGTGTATGATAAAGAGGGGAATCTGTAGACACTCAAAATTTTCTGTACTACTGTTACTAACATTGCAGGAGGATAGATTTATCTTTTAAGAGGGAACCCTGAAAGACAATCCAAATCCATACCGGATACTCTAGGAAGTTCAAAGATCAACCCGGATCGCACGTAACGGGAGTAGCAATTCAACCTCGGATGTAACCCCGAGGCATGCAGATCAATCTTTGGAAACACACCTTTGGATAAGACCGATTAATCTCAGAGATGACCCTGAGGTATCCAGCCTCAGTCCCAACCATGGGAATAACCACCAACCTTGGTGATAACCCCAAGGAATGCAATTTCGGTGATGACCCCGAAAATGCTTGTTTTAAATGCAACCAGCTTCAGTCTCAACACTCACAACGAGATACACTGCACTAACCCGATAATAACATCGGGAAGACATGCACACTTCAAAGGTGACAATGAGGGCCTTCAACAAATTGCGGCGATCCCAATCTCGGTGAAGCTCGAGCAACGTCGCTTTATCGGTAATCCGCGATAACTTTGGTGAGGGGCAACATTGTCATCTCGTCAACACGATGCCATGTCACGCTCTCACGCATAACGATGTCCCACAAGGCTAACAATCCCGAAAGTGACTATTATGCGGGGTAGCGGATGAAAGTTGAAGCTTGAAGACCGGAGGGCATCGTCCCATCTTGATGACTTTGTACAAACTCTAATCCCATGCCATCGTACAACTCTCGACAACGGCGGTCCAGAAATAGGTCTCAGATACCTCAAAGCGGATGCGGATTTCACTTCTAAAAGTTCAAATGGACATTACTGATTGCACGAGTGCACGTGCTTGAGACGACCAGACGACAAACCGGGCCCACCCGGGTTGCCTCACAATACACTGCGGCTCATTCAGCAGTACACTCATGACTAAAATGCATATAAATAGAGGGCTTGGGCTACCCATTTTGAAAGAGGAAAAGGCGAGGAAGCCCTGCCCAATTTGCTCTGCACTCACCCCATGCAGTGTACTTTCCCCCTTTAAACACCTGTGAGCTCATATATAGCCCTTTTATACCTACAAAAGTCTGTGTTTACCCACTTTAAAGATATAGTAGCCTTCTTTATCAGTCTGCCGTAAACTTTCTCACATACTTTTGAGTCTTTCTCTTCATCTTTGCACACACCCTTCTACACGTTGAGAGTCGTGCTGCTTGCTTTTTCCCGAACTTCGGTCCGTGGTTTCATTTCAGTCTGTATATATATATATATATATATATATATATATATATATATATATTTACATATATATTGACTAACATTATCGAGTTATGCCTCGATTGAGCCTGAACTTTGATGCAGGCGTTTATTGCTATTATATATATATATATATATATATATATATATAGCGTATGTGTTGAACTTTGTTCGATGAGCCTAGATTTCATTTTAGTACGTTCTTCGCTTTAATATATATATATATATATATATATATATATATATATATATATATATATATATATATATATATTATATATATTAAGCGTGTGTCGAACTCTATTCGATGAGCTCGGATTTATATCCTATGCGTTTATCGCTTTTTTATATATATATATATATATATATATATATATATATATATATATATATATATATATATATTTTTCGTCCGCTGGAGTTTTCTTAAGTGGCGAGTTGATCGCTTCTGACTTTATTTACATTCTATCCACTTTTGAGTTTCCTTCGTGGCGGTTGGCCGTATTTTCTGACTTTATTTACATTTTATCCGCTTTGGAGTTTCCTCCGTGGCGGTTGATAGCTTTTAAATTTGTATTTACATTTCGATCCCCATGGAGGTTCTTCGTGGTTGGTGATCATGTGCGTATATATATATTTATAGCTTTTATATATATACCGCCATCGCTTTCATACCATTCATGGTGATTACATGCTTTAGGAATCATGTGATCACTGACTCATCCCATTGAGTCTAGATTTGAGTTCCGTGATGGACATTTTCAAATTGTAAGCGACATGTAAATTATTTTGTGTTGTCTGAATTTCCTCAGATGGTTTTCATACCCACGGGGAAATCGGCATTATTATGTACATTATTTTCATACGAATGCCTCGCATTCGTCAAATAAAATCAATCAAGCCGATCACTTAATAAAATGGGAGTGTAAAAGGTCTCAATTACTATTGAGCATCAGGGTTTGAAAAACCTTTTTTATAAAGCATCATTGCTATATCTTGCTAAAAATTGAATTTTACATAAATTCAAACCCGATGTATATAGGTTCGAACGAGGCCTCGCACTACTTCCAAATAAATAGCACATTGACCCACACACACACACACACATCTAGAAAACAGTTTCTTAAGAAGAGGCGGTCACCATGGTAACACGGATGTCGGGGGGTGCCTAACACCTTCCCCCCGCATAACCAAGTCCCCGGACCCTAAACGAATCTCGGTTTCACCGACCCGTATAACAGTGTCACATCACTAGGTCAATATGCAAACCTTTTCTCGGTTGTGTTGGTACAACCATTTAAAAAACCAACTAGCGATTCTTAACAGTCCCATCGTCGACATTATACATGTCGAACCTTTTTCACTTGTTTTTTCAAACAAATCTCACCTAAAATGAGAACACCAAAGAACAAGTAACGGAAAGGGACACCCAAAAAATCCCGATGTCGACATACTACACCTACATTTGAATTACCTCTTATTGTAAGGTTATTGTTATAGCTTCTATATAACTAAGAAATGAAATGTTTATTCATATTGATTATTGAGCATAAATTATTGTGTCAAACTAAATGGTTTGGTAAGACATCCTATTCTGAAGTTGGGTATCCCGTAAGGGATCATGATTAAGTCGATAATATATTGACATTAATTTGGGTTCATTTGAGCACTGGTAGAATGAGATGCATACTCCTAGGATGTTGAATAGGCTGATCCCATATCTCATAACTTAACAAAGTTTCTAAGTCTGTGTGACTGACAGAAATAAAAATCTAGAAAATGGTAACAACTATCAGTCGAATTTTGAATTATTATATTTCTTCAAATCATATATTGTTATAAATATAAAACTTGCTGAGCATGTCATAGCTCACCCTTGTAAATTATTCCCTTTGCAGTATTAGATGGTAACCCTGGAACATCTGGAGTAGATAAAGGGAAGCGTCCCTTCTTAGATTAGATTATATTCATGTCTAGTTGAATACTTTGTAATAAGAAACTCGTTATGAGAATCATGTAATCGAACCTTAATATTTATAATATATATAGCATCGTTTACCTCCGCAACCGTGTTTTCTTACATATAAAGTTATAAATTTAGAATTCTTTGAATCTAGTTGAGATCCTTGGGAACTATTTATCTGAGTGAGGGTATTAATAGCATGGACTGTTCATGTTGTTATTGATACTCTGGATTTCGGATAGATAGTTACTATCGATACGAGAGTATAAATTTGCATGGCATAGACTATACATCTGGTTGAGGGTATTAGTAATATGGACTGTTCATGTTATTACTGGTACTCTAAATTTTGGATAGATATATTTTATTCACGAGATCTGATTATATATATCCAGTGAGGTATCCAAACACAGTAATAGTTCTCTTGAGAGTTGTCATCTGTTATGGGATACTGTGAATCTTGGATCTATGGGAATTATATCTGATAGTCCCTTATTTTAATATAAGCGTATAATCAGATACCATGGGGGTATAGATTTAAATGCATTATATTGATCCATTATAAGCACCATATCGGATACCATATGGGGGTGTTACAGATAATATGAATATCCTTGGCCTGTAGTGCATGGATGATTCGTGGATGTGATAATAATGAATATCCTTGGCCCGTAGTGCGTGGAGAATTCAGTGATGTGGATTATTTATTGAGCTGAGTCTCATCGATAAAATTAATGACAAACTTTTAAATCATAGAAGATAGTAGATATCATGCTCTACTTGACTCTTCTAATGGATTGTATGTTCTGCTGTAGTGAAACTTGTTGTCTATTGTATTCTATCAGTTTAAAACTGTTGAAGGCTAACGATAATTTATTGTGCATTATCTTAGTCATAATATTCTTTATTGAGCTAGTTGAGCTCACCCTTCGCTTTCATTGTTCTCTTCAGGAAATGAGAATATAGATGGGACTAGTTGGGGAACAGAGTGAAGGTCCAGATGGTTGCTTTAGTACTCCTCACTATTATGTGAAATAGTGTAATAATAATTGTAATGAGGACTTCATTTGAGTTTGGATATTGTCTAGGAGATAATATTCTTGTTAAAACTCTCAGCTTATGTTACACTACAGTTGTATAATTAAGTTTATATTTGTATTATGTACCATGTATTTGGTGACTCAGAATGGGTGATGTATACCTATTTTGGAGGCGACACATAATGAATGAGAAATTAATTCCTAAAGATCACCCTTGAAAATGATAATAAATATTTGTGGAAAGCTAAGTCCCACATCGATTAAGAAATAAAGTTTGAATGGGTTTATATACAACAAAGTTGCTCTTGCGTTTGGGCCCCAAGGGGCACCCCACTTTTGTGGAAGGGAGAGGGCCTAGCCAAGGCTTGGATTGAAACAAGCGACGCCACGTTAATGAGCTTCTTTGGTAAGTAGGGCTCATGATTAAATGGGTCATTGTATATATTGTATGGAAAAAATTTAATTTATTTTAGTTTTATTATCAAAACTATGTCATTTTGAGAAGCGTTATTTATTATCGAAACTGTGTAATTTTGGGAAGCATCATCTGCCCGAACAGACGCGTCAATACTGCATCATTTTGGGAAGATCTATCTGTCCGAACGGACGCCCCAAAACTATCATTTTTGCCTGAACGGACATTCTCTTTCTACCAAGCCTAAAACTATGTTGCTTTTTTCCAAAACAGACGCGCCGTTTCTGCCAAAGCCAAAAATTATGTCATTTTTTGCTAAACATGTCTTTTCAAGGGGTTATGTCCCATCTGATAGGTCACTAATGTGACGTCCCCTAATCTGGGTACTTAAAACCCGTACTTGGTGCAACACAATATCATTCATTCAACATACTTAATATATATTAAATAATTAAAAAGATTATATCAGGGTTCGCTACCCTAAGTACGAAGACCTTTAAGTAATTTATTACATGATAGATATTGTATTATTATTACTACAAACATCTAATCATTACAGATAACAATCCCCAACTACTCATCCACCTTCTCTTTTCCTTTGTCTTTGCCAATCGACATGGTATCTCATACCCATCTTCTCTAAGTGATGATCAAATTGATGTTGTTTTAACGCTTTAGTAAATGGATCTACAATGTTGTCTTGAGAGCCCACATGCTCCAAGGTGACATCTCCTCTTTCAATGATTTCTCTAATCAAATAAAACCGCCGCAACACGTGTTTGGATTTCTAATGAGACCTGAGTTCCTTAGCCTGCGCAACAGCTCTGGTGTTGTCACAGTATAAATGTACTGCTCCTTTAATGCTAGGAATCACACCAAGTTTAATATGAACTTCTTAATCCAAACAGCCTCCTTTGCAGCTTCACTTGCAACTATGTACTATGCCTCTATCATTGAATCAATAACTGTTTGTTGTTTAGAACTCTTCCAACTCACTGCGCCACCGTTTAAGGTAAACACATACCCTGAAATGAATTTGTTGTAATCTTGGTTCGTTTGAAAACTTGAGTCTGTGAAGCCCTCTAGTTTTAATTCAGACCCACCATAGACAAGAAATACATTCTTAGTTCTTCTTAAGTACTTTAGGATATTTTTCACTGCCTTTCAGTGCTCTTCCCTTGGACTCAACTGATTTTTTCTTGTTACACTAAGTGCATGAGCAACATCCGGTCTAGTACATATCATCACGTACATGATAGATCCTATTGCTGAAGCATAAGGAATCTTATTCATACGGTCTCTCTCCTTAAGTGTCTTTGGGGCCTGTTTCTTGGAGAGATGTATTCCATGGCTCCTCGACATGAGACCTCTTTTGGAATCTATTACGCTAAAACTCTTTAGCATCGAGTTAATGTACATACATTGGTACAAGCCAAGCATCCTTTTATATATATCTCTATAGATCTTTATCCCCAAAATATAGGATGTTTCTCCCAAGTCCTTCATGGAGAAGTTTTTAGATAACAAGATTTTAATTGATTGAAGCATAGGAACATCATTACCTATCAGTAATATATCATCAATATATAATACAAGGAATGAAACAGCGCTCCCATTAACCTTCTTGTACACACATAGATCATCCTCATTTTTGATAAAATCAAATTCTTTGATTGTCTCATCAAAACGGATGTTCCACCTATGAGAAACTTGCTTCAATCCATAAATGTATCGTTGTAGCTTATAGACTTGATCTTTTCCAAATGTTGAAACAAATTCCTCTGGCTGTGTCATATGCACATCCTCCTCACGTCCATCTGCCAGATTTCATAGTCGTGGTAAGCTGAAATCGCAATCTAAATCCAAATGGACTTGAGCATCACTACAGGTGAGAAGGTTTCATCATAGTCAACTCCTTGCCTTTGTTTGAAACCTTTTGCGACCAATCGGGCCTTATAGGTCTCTACCTTTCCATCTACTCCAGTCTTTCTTTTAAAGACCCATTTACACCTAAAAGTCTTAATGCCTTCAGATGGTGAAACCAAAGTCCACACTTACTTTTCTTACATGGAGTCCATCTCGGATTTCAAGGCTTCTAGACACTTCTCTGAGTCTTTACTACTCATATATGTTCGTAATTCAATGGATCATCATCATATATGATGCATACCTCATCGTCATCTTCTATGACGAATCCATACCTATCAGGTATCTTTGGTACTCTTCTAGATTTACGAATAGGGTGTGGTACAATAGGTTTTTACACCTGGTTAGGTACCTGAATTTGATCTGTAGTATTTTGTGGTTCTTGAACTTCTTCAAGATATATCTTACTCCCACTGACCCCTTCAAGGATAAACTCCTTTTCCAAGAAAGCATCATGTTTCGCAACAAACACATTTTGATCAGTTGGATGATAGAAATAATACCCAGATGTTTCTTTAAGGTATCCCACAAATCTACACTTTTTGGATCTATTTTGTAGCTTATCATTTTCAAACCTTTTAACATAAGTTGGACAACCCCAAGTCTTAGGTGGTGTTTGATAAAATTGAGTGTTAAGACCTGAACAGTTTAAACAGCTGAATAATAAAGAGCCTTTGTCCAGAATTGTGTCTGAATGAAAAAATGTTGTTTGATAATTAATTTTTCTAAAATGTCTGAATAACAGTATTTTACCATTTTAACCCTCTAAATAATTTTTCTAAAACTATTAATATTTTTCTATATTAGTAGTTGTTTGATATTCTTTCTATATTAGTAGTAAACTATTAATTCTCTCACACATACACACACACAAAACTCTATTATTTACTTCGATTTACCATTTACATACCATAATGAAACATCAAACACCACCTCTTGATTCTAAAATCCCACTCCATAGTATATAATACCACTTTAAAAAAAACCAAGGCAAAAAAAACCCACCATAGTTGTTGACTTTGTTGGAGCAACTTATATTTCTTGCAACAACAAATCTGTAATCTTTGATCAAACAAACAGTATGCCTCTTCCACTTCCTTAGCAGTTTACTTGCTCAGTTCCTCAAATCACTTAACTCTCCATTCCCCTCACTAGTCACCATGCCTAAATTACTCCATTTCGGCTTCTCTCTCCTCTCATTTCTCACTTTAATTCTCTTCTCAACTGCTTCATCCCATCAAAATCAACAAATTCAGCAAGATGAAGACACGCCCATAACTCGATTCCAACAATACCTCAGAATCAACACAGCCCACCCAACCCCAGATTACACTTTCGCTATTACATTCCTCATCGAACTAGCCCAATCAATCCCTAATATCAAAATCCAAACCCTCTCTCATTCTTCCCCAGATTACAAACCCCTTCTACTCCTCACTCTGCCAGGCTCCAATCCTTCTCTCCCCTCTGTTCTCTTCAATTCCCACCTCGATTTCGTCCCCGCCGAGCAAGGAAAATGGATCCACTTGATCCACCTTCGCATTCTCCGTTCTCTTCCAGTCGATGGTCGCGTGAAGGGAGAGAAAATCAGTAGGTTAAAATTGTATGGGGGATAAAGGAAAGATTTTGTAATATTGATGAGGTTATTTTTGTCCAAGGAAAATAAAACTCGCTTAGATGCTTCTCTGAATGGTATAAAATTATTTTTGAATCTTATCGATTAAGAAGTATTAAGAGGCTTAAATTTTTTTACCAAACAAGTTGTGCCTCTGACCGAATCAGAGGCACACCTATTAAGAGGCATTAAGACCCAAACAAACACCACCTTAATATGCTTAAGATTTGGTTTCCTCCCTGTCCATAACTCATATGGGGTCTTAGGGACAGATTTGGTAGGCAACTTGTTAAGTAGGTATGCAGTCGATTTTAGGGCATATCCCCGTAAGGAAACTGGAAGATCGGTAAAGCTCATCATGGATCGAACCATGTCCAACAATTTTTGATTTCTCCTTTCAGATACACCATTAAGATGTGGCGTCCCTGGAGGAGTCCATTGTGATATTATACCATTTTCTTTGAAACAATTGAGAAACTCACCTCTTAAGTATTCACCACCTCGATCCAATCAAAGAATCTTAATACTTTTGTCAGTTTGTTTTTTACTTCACTTTTGAACCTTTCAAATGATTCAGATTTGTATTTCATTAAATGCATATATCCAAATCTTGAGTGATCATCAGTGAATGTAATAAAATAAGAATACCCTCCTCGTGCAGTCGATATCATAGGTCCACAAACATCTGTGTATACCAACGCTAACAACTTTGTAACTCTTTCTCCTTTTCCACTAAAAGGAGATTTAGTCATTTTTCCAATTAGACAAGATTCACAAGTTGGATATGATTCATAATCTGATAGCTCTAGGAGCCCATCTTTATGCAATTTGGATAATCTTGTTTCATTTATATGACCAAGTCTATAGTACCACATATAGGTATAATTAACATCATCTCTTTTCATTTTCTTAATTTGTTCAATTTGAAGTATATTTTCATGCAAGTCAAGTATGTACAGTCCATTTTGCAAATTACCAACACCATATAAAACATTATTATTATAAATAGAACAATTGTTGTTCTTTATTATAATGTCAAAACCATCCATATCTAATATAGAAATCAGAATAATGTTTCTTATGATATTCGAAACAAAATAACAATTAATTAAATTAATGAACTTGCTCGTAGGCAGTGCTAAACAATAAGTCCCTACAGCTAATGCAACAACATTTGCTCCATTTCCCACTCGTAGAACGACCTCATCCTTGTTCAGCTTTCTACTTTTAACTAGTCCCTGCATAGTATTACATATGTGACAACCATAGCCGATATCCAATACCCAAGTAGATTTTTGACTTTCTGAAAATTTAATTTCAATCATAAACAAACCTTGATTAGGATTCGAAGCTTCTCCAAGCTTCTTTTGCTTTTGTTCTGCAAGATAATCCTTGCAGTTCCTCCTCTAGTGACCCGGCTTGTTGCAATGGAAGCAAACTTCATTTCTAGTTGGAGCAGGTTTCTTTTGATCCTTTTCCTTTCGCCTTACCCTTAGCCTTCTTAGATTTCTTATTTTCAGAAGATACCTTTGAAAGTAGTATGCACACAAGTCAATCATGTTTGTAGATAAAGCATATACTTTGTAACAATCTTATTTATTTATTAATAAAAATTATTAATTTACAAAAGACTTTTAATTATCTATATGATGTTACTTTATAATATGTGATAAACTCATAGTTTTAAGCAATGCTTTTAGAATAATAATGATGATCATTCTAATGAGATCTAAATTCTTAGAAAGCTTAAACCTAAAATAGTTCCCAATCGTTGGATTACTAAAAAGGAGATTAGTGAATCTGGATAGATTGGTACATACGTTGCTTGCTCATTGGATAAAGATGATTGATCTCATTATCATTTGTGTGGAGACACTAGAGCAAGTATGTAGGTACTTATTGGAGAATAATTACACTGAATGTGACTCACTAAGGAATACCTAATGGAGTTTTACTTGTCTGTCAATAGGAATTCCATTATTGGTAGTAGTACAAGTGATCCTTGGACTTCTGATCATCATAGTATCTTGTGTATGATGAATTATACTTTGACTTATTCCTTAAGATTATTAGGGTATATCAAAGGGTATGCTTGGGTATAATAAGTTGTATATGGAGATAATGTATGATCAATAAAGAATCTACTACTTCTAATAAAAGAAGAAAAATGTCATATGTGATTCGATAAATGACAACCCAATAGTCCTTGGCCAAGACAGAATGAAATTAGAAAGGAGGTTCTAATTTGCATTATTTGGAGTTGTACATTTAAGAGTCAAAATACATATAATTAAATAAAATAACACTTGACAGTAATTTCATGTCTTATATTTAATTGGGACATTATATGGTGCAAGGATTGAATTAGACGGTAACTATTTACTCAAAGGTTCTTTTATGATTAATGTTGAAATCTATATTATCTGGAAAGTCGTTGATTGCTATGGAGGCTTATCCCTATTGTAGAATAAATATTATTTATTTAAACAAATTAATACATTAATTTATTTATTTAAATAAGATTAGAATTGTTCTAATTGATTTATTCACAACCAGTTTAATATGGATAACCTAAAGGGTCACACCATAAAAGGAAGAATATTTATTTAAGAAGTAAATGTCATAATCGTAATAATAAGTTAAGTGTGTTTAATTTTATCTATGGTGATAGAATAAATTAAATAGCTTAATATTTATGATTTAATATTTTGGAAATATTTAAATATAAATTAATAAGAAGAGCCTTATTATTATTATTATTATTATTATTATTATTTAATTCCTAAAGGAGTTTGAGAATTAATTAATAAAAGTACTCTCATATATTCCTAATAAGACTATGAGGATAATTAATTAAAAGAGTTTCAGTAATTATCCCTAATAAGATTACGGAGCTTGATTAATTAAAGGAATTTAATTAATTAAATAATACCCTATTTTCTAATTAGATTAGAAGGGTTAACTGATATCTTTATAAAAGGAGTCTTATATCAGATATCATGTACATGTAATTCCAAAAATTGGGAGAGTACATCATTTTTTATGAGAGATAGAAAAACTAGGGTTTTATCAAATACCAATTTTCTTGAATCTTTCTTCTTCCTTGGCGGATCACCTTTAGAGGCCAAACACTTGGGTGGCTAACATTGATCAAAGGAAGGAACCAAACCTTGTGGATTAAAGTTTAACGCGAAAAGGATTGGAGGTGAACTTGTACCTGAGGAAGCTCAAATTTTCAAGGGTATAATTCGTGTTCTTCATATTTTCGTTTAATTAATAATTATGCATAAAGGATGATCCACGTATATGGTTTGTAAAATTTTAAAACTCTATTTTACCACGTTTCCGCTTACTATGTGCAATTTGATTGCGTGTATGAATCTTACAAACCTAACAGTGGTATCAGAGCAAAACCTTAATGTGAGTTATTAATTGTTCAGATTCGATATATTTGTTGATATTTGTTTAGAAAAAAAATTTGGGCATAATTATTAGTATCGAATCATGTTTTTAGAGAAAAACTACACAATTAGCGAACTGAAAAAATAGATTCTTGAGATTGGCCTGCTCCATGTTTTTGAAGATATTGACGTGGTGTTCTGCGGCGCTGAAGCGATTCTTTTTTATTTATAAGCATGACTCTCGTGTTTTGGATACTGATGACGTGGTGCTGCAACGCCTGGTGTTTTTGATATATATTTTTTATTTTTTTAATTTGATTTTTATTAAGATAAAAGGTTTATTTTAATTAAAATTAAGTTAAATGTTTTTTCAGTAATTCTAAATTAAAAATAAAAGAGTTTATGTTGATTTAGATTTGGATTAAAATAAAGTTATTTATTTTGATTGGAATTGTATTCTGTGATGAATAAATTGTTTGAGTTACGATTCTGAGGACATAATCCTTGTAAGGAGGGAATGATGTAACAATCTAGAATTTTATTTGTAATTTCAAATATTTATTAAATTAAATAATTTTTTATTATTGATTTGGTGGTTGTTAGTAAATATTTGTGAATTAAATTTATGAGGTAATAATCTAATTTAATTTAATAGTTAGAGAGTTGTTAAAGATGATATGAGTTGCTATATTGATGTTTTAATTTAGTAATTAAAGTGATATGTTAATTTATTAAATAAAATTATAATGAAATTATAATTTTGTGGTAATTAGTTAAGTGGAGAATTTAGTTAATTAGTTGCAATTAAACTATAGTATAAATGATTTATTGAAATAAATTAAAGTAATTTTAAATGAGTTTACTAAACAAGGCTTAAAGATATTAAGTCTTTATTTTAAAAGTGTTTTGCCAAACAAAGCATTATGGCTTTTGAATTTGAATTTGATTTTAAATAATAATAATAATAAAATATATATTAAAATTTTAATAACTGATACATAATTATTATATTTAATAAGACGGTAGTTTTATATGTTTGGGTTTGGGTTTCGCGTAGGTTTAATAGTTTACGTAAAAGGAATTGGCCTAAGCCTGAGAAAAGATAGAAGGGAGTTTATAGAGAAATAGAGAGAAAAGAAAGAAAGAAAATGGAGAAATTTTGAGTTTGAATGAAGAAGATTGAGGAAGCAAGACTAAGCACTCTTGTGGACTAACCAAACATTTGAAGGTATAACTTCCAAAATCTTAACATTACGCATGTGAAAGTTCTATGTTCTTGAATTTCAAAATCTCTGTGAATTCAAATTTGATGAATTTTTGTTATATAAAGTACTGATTGTGTTTATTAGTAAATTAAGATGTTATAACTAGCATCTAGATAAGAATTTAGTATACTACTTATGTTCAAAAAGAAAAGAAACCATTTAAAGTGAACGTGTGTATATATGGCTTGTAAAAGTACAAAAATTGTAGTTAGTTTGTGAACTAAACTGTAAATTGAGTCTTGAATATGTTAATTTAGTAAGAAACGAAGAGAACACAATTTAAATGAGTTAATTTGGTGTAGTATTGAGACCTCAGTGTTAATTTTTGTCAAGGATCTCAAAAATGGAGTTTCATTGTAAAAACATGGAATTCAAAGGATTTAAATTGTTTGTAGTTGTTGTTTAATTGTTCTAAGTTTGTATATATGAGATGAATAATGTTTATATGAGTTCTATGTCATATAAGTATGCATAATTTGTTATTTTATGTATGGAATTCGTGATGGTTGGACTAAGCAGAGTATATAAACAGACTGCGTAGTTTCTATCTCAAGATACAAGTCTTGATTCTTATTTAGTGTCGAAGGCTGAAACGGGTAGCAATTTATATTTGTTCAGATTTAAATATGGCGCAATTTGCGCCATACCCAGATCAGAGGCAATAATGCATGTTGGTTATGCAGACCTTAAAAACCCATTGTAACCTAGTATAATGCAATGTTAATGTGACGAACATGTAATGAAGATACTATAACATATTTGTATCATGTAGGTGGTAATTCCAAAGTTGTAATAATTAGAAAGTTATGAAAATGTCACGTTGTGATTTATTGAACACATGAGTTAGTGAATAAGTGTTTCAAATCTAATATTTGTGATTTCTAAAGTGTATATGGTGTGAATTGAAACTTGTACTAAAGTAACAAGTTTAAATAAAAATGAATTTTAATTTGGAAAGTGGTTGTTAGTATATCTAATAGATGTTGTGATTCTAATAATATGTGTAGGTGAACGTGAGTTGTAATTTATAACTTACTCACGAGGCAATTCCTTTACCCCTAAACTTAATTTGAGCAAGTTCTTTAACTCTAAACTCTATTTAAGCAAGTTGTGAACTCTAATCCTTGTTTGATATATATCCTAACTTGTTTATAATTAAGAAAATTTTCCCAGTTTTATTCTCTTTATAACGAATGCAAGTTCTTGAACTTAAATCTCTAAATGAGTTGTCTTATCTCATTTACTTTACACAGTTTTTAATCTGTATTGTTATATTGAGAATGTTTCATTCTCAGCTTGTTATTCATTAATGCATGTTCGATAATTCAATTCTCTTATTCGACAAGATTATAACCTTAACTTAATATTGTTCAAGCAAGGTTTAATGTATTACTTAATGCTTATGCTTTCTAGTTTATTTCTAAACCTGACTTTAATATAGTTGGTTCACCTATGATTCTTAATTATTCCATATTATATTGTTATTGATCATTCGAAATGATATTGAACTTTGTTGATTCAACTAATCCTTAATTGATGATAGTTAAACTCTAAATTACCCTTGAAGCTTATCCAAACCAAACTTTCTTTGGTGCGGACTTGAACTCTAAAACTGAGAAGAACAACCGTATTATAGGGGAGTTATTTACGCGATGCGTTTAGATGTTTTTGCACAATACATGGTACGAATGGCTGATCACCCTAAGTACGGGGAGTCCCTAAAGTCTTATGATTGTTTAGGTTTAAGTTGAAAGATTACTTATAACCTTGGACATAATTCGTGGTCTTGTGACCCTCAAATATATTTCACACTTTGATTTCAGTTCCTAATTATCATTGATAAAGTATTATTCAGTTCAGTTCAGCCTATTCATTGGCAATTATTATGATGTTGTTATTCATTGCTATTCCAAGTGAGCATTTGTTTTGCTCACTCTTGCATATATATAATTATTATAGCTAAGGTTGAGAAGGTCGATGAACCTACCACTAGCAAAGGGAAAAGAAAAATGAACAAGTGATGAAGACTTGTAATTTATTGGCTTTCATGATGATAGACTTATTTTAAATGGTGTGATGTAATTACTTTAATTTTCGAATATGATGTATGTTAAAGGTTAGATAACCTGGGAGATGTATTAATTTAATTATGTAACCCTTTTTAATAGGAGGATTTACTGTCTAAATGTTATTACAATTGGGTAGTTAGACATGAATGAATGGAAAGTGAACACCAAGTCTTGTGGGAATGAAGTACACAGATTTGGGGGTGTCACAGATTCCACGTTTGTTTGAATAAAAGAGTTTATTTAAAAAAATTAATAACTTGGAATTAGATTCCATGTTTGTTTGAATAAAAGAGTTTATTCAAATATTTTATATTAACTTAGAATTGAATTCCATGTTTGTTTGAATAAAAGAGTTTATTCACATATGGAATAGGATTCCATGTTTCCTAAAATTAAAGGTTTTTAATTTTAATAAGGAATAAGATTCAACATATTTTATTTGTCCAACAATTTTAAGTTAAAATAAAAAAGGTTTTATTTTGTACTTGAAATTGGATTCCTTGTTAATTAAAATAAAGGGTTTATTTTGATTGGGAATTTGATTAAAAATAAAAGAGTTTATTTTTATTCAAAATTGGTTAAAATAAAATAACAAAATTTATTATAATTTTGATTAAAATAATGGAGTTTATTTTGTTTTAAAATTAGATTTTATGCTAATTAAAATTGCCTATTAAATTGATATCAATATATAAATTGAATGCTTATTATTAATGAGATGAATTTTATTTATTGATGCATATGATGATGTGTATGATAATAAATGTGATTGATTATGGACTATTGCCCAATGTGATTGGATTTTATTTTAGTTGGATGTATGAGTGTATGTGTTTTATTAAATGGGGTCTGCGTCCCTCGTCTTCTCTCATTTTTTCTTAATGTAAATTATATCTCCCTCCTATGTACTTCTCCTTGACTGCTGATCAAGGTTTCTATTTATTTTAAATAGTTTTATAATAGGAATAATTAGAATTACTTTTGAAGAATTAGAGATCAAGGATCAAGGAGCGCTTGAAGACCCGTTTGTAATGGAGCCCATGATTTAAATGTAATAGTTATATTTAAATTTAATTCTTGCACCCTAAGTTTGACCTCTTGGTTCACTTGGTGGCTCTAGTGAACCAAACCAGAATAAAGTCCATAATCAATCCGGGTAGGATATAGTATTCTATATGTGCATGCTTATACTATATATATATATATATATATATATATATGTGTGTGTGTGTGTGTGTGTGTGTGTGTGTGTGTGTGTGTGTGACACCCCAAAATCCGGGTACTTCATTTCCTCAAGATTTGGTGTTCACTTAATCAAAACATTCATTACTAACTACCCAATCGTAATAAAATTGAATAATAAAAACCTGCCCATACAGGATTACATTTAATAAAAATCTCTCAGGTTATCTAACATTTAATTACAATCATTCAAATGCGGAATTTAAAATTTATTACATCACATTATATTTAAAAGTCAATTATCATAACGATAAAAATAAAATTACAAGTCTTCATCACTTGTACATTTTTTCCTTTTCGTTGCTAGTGGTAGGTTCATTGACCTTCTCAACTTTAGCTGCAATAAGTGTATAAATATGCAAGAGTGAGTAAACAAAGCTCACTGGAAGAAGAATGAATAACTTTACAACATTACAACAATTGCCCGAAATAGGCTCAATAGAACTGAATGATATATTCTATTAACATTCAGAAACATACTACTGAGGGTCTAATGACCACGAATCATGTCTACAGTTATAAGTAATCTTTCAACTTTAACTTTAACAGTCATAAGACTATAAGGACTCCACGTACTTAGGGGGATCAGCCCTTCGTGCAATGTATTGTGCACAACCATTTCAACACTAAGCGTAAACCTCTAATAAAAGAGTTGTTCATCTCAGTATTTAGAATACAAGTCCGCACCAAAGTAGGTTTGGTTTGGATACATTATAAGTTAATTTAGAATTCAAAGGTCATCAACTAAGGATTAGTTGAATACAAAAGAACTAATTGTACGCTATAGAATAATCATAACTGAATCGATATTTGTAAATTAATATCATGCTTTAGGAATAATCTAATAGCATAAACATTGAATAATCATAACATAATTTGCTTGAACAATATTAAGTCAAGGTTATTGAAAATTGGATGCTAAGCATGCATAGTGAATAGTAATTTGAACGATAAAGTTGTTCTACATTAGAATATTAAAATATAGCGACATGCATGCTAAATAACAAGTTACATATTAAAGAAACTTGCTCAATATTAAAATATAAGATTTAGAATACTTGCATCCTCATGAACAACTAGATACAAGAACTTTCTCAATAATAAACAATCTAGCTCTACGGAAGTGTAGAAGTAGCAACTTGCGAAATTGTAATTGAATTTAAAAAGCAATAACGTACTCAACGAAATTAAACTTGCACAACGAAGTTTTAGGGTTAGAGAACTTGCCTTGAGCAAAAGTTAAACCTTACAACTTGAATCTCAATACCCTATATATATGTCATCATGACATAATTAATCCCTACCAACATTTTATATATATAAACAAGTATATACAACATGTAGGTTTGATTTTCAATTTACATAAAGAATTACATTAATACCAATACTAGTTAATCCCTTGATAACATGCTCATTCTTAGTTTAGTACTACTGAAATCATAATTTAACAGTCCTATTATTAACACATAACATTTTTTTTCGGACTTTGTGTAAATAAATAAAAGCATCGAGACCATTTCGCTAACTTCATCATTTGGCTACACGATTTACCTTTGTGGTTTGATCTTCTTATTGTTGAAATTGTGGCCATGCATGACATGAGACTCGAGTTAGCAGTTAGTAAGCGACATGGATGGTAATGCAGCATTGCGCTGAAATAATACTAATGGGTCACGCTGCGGCGCCAAACTCAAGACTTCGGCGACCAACCTCGGCAACAGAATGAACAAAAAGCCAATTTGGCCTACAAGCTCCATTCTAATAAACTAATTAACATGTAATACACATATAGACTTCATATAAACACAATTTCAATACTCTTAACATGTTTTTACTCATATAATAACATAAACATCAACTTTACCACACCCAATTTCACTGTTTTTGATAAAAACTCCATTTTTGACATTTTGAGTGAAACTTATCACTGTAACTTTGTTTTTCAACCAAAACCATTAATTCAAACTATCATGTTTATGTTTATTCATCTACTTTCAAAATCAATAGTCAATATATATATATATATATATATATATATATATATATATATATATATATAAACAACTAATCAAACCTTAATTTTATTTTAAACTAAGCCATATTCATATATTTTCATATAAATACTACGTAATATAGTTTTCTTCACAAATTACATACATGCATGAATTAATTGATTATAACCATACATAACCTATGAAAAACAGTTTTACAACAATCAATTATCATATAAAACTATATACACCAACAATTCATCTTTTACAATTATTTTACAGAGAACTTTTGGAGAAGAAGATAACCATAGCTTTTAGAAAAAGAAGAGCAAGATGATACCTTAATTTAGAAGAAGATGATGGCTATTCTCAAGCTTCTTCTCTTTATCAAAACCTTCTTTTCTCTCAACTTTTCTCTGTATTCTTCTTCTTCTCCTCCTCTTTCTTCTTCTGAGTCTTTCTCCTAACTCTATTCTAATTCGTGTACTAACCAAATAGATATAACGTATAATAATAATAATATAGATATTAAGTATAAGATTTTTAACTGACATCAGTTATAGATTATTTGAAAATCAAAAGCCATAAGGCTTGTTTGGCTAGCTAACTAAAAATAACTCATTAACTCTTACACCTTGTTTGGTAAACCTAATTAAAATAAATGGATTAATCATTATACCTTGTTTGATAAAGTACTATTAGATTAAAGACTTAATATACATTAAGGCTTGTTTGGCCAAAACTAATCTAAACTAATTTAATTTATTTTAATACCTCCTTTATAGCAAGGTTCTTTGTCACACTTCTATTTAATTAAATTTTAATAATAAATTCTAATACTAATCTATTAAATTACTTTAACACATAAATCATTACCACATAATTATAATTTTTTTATAATTATAATTTTATTTAACCAACTAACACCTTATTTTAATTATAAATTCTAATTAAAATATTATAATTTATTTAATCATTAGAAGCTCTCTAGCTTAACTAATAAATTAAATTGGTATATAAAATCTCATAACAATTAATTTTCTTAACTCCTTAATTATTTACTTAACAAATAATTAACTAAACCACATCAAATCAAATTGAACAATTATTTATTCAACAATAAACATATCCATTAAATACTTATATAATTCAATAAATATTTAATACTACAATTTAAAATTCTGGAATGTTACATCATTCCCTCCTTACAAGGATTCTGTCCTTAGAATCACAACTCAAACAATAAATTCGTTACATTCTTCCCTACTTACAAAGATTCTGTCCCCATAATCGAAGACACAGATTAAAAAAATAACTCAGGGTAATCTTTCATCATTTTATCTTCGAGTTCCCACGTAGCTTCTTCAGCGTTGTGTTTCCTCCATATCACCTTCATAGAAGGTATAACTTTATTCTGAGCTTTTGTTCTTTCTGTCAACTATCCGGATAAGAATCTCTTCATAGGACAAGTCTTTATCAAAGCAGATAGCAGTTCGTACTCGATCACGTGTTTGTAATCGGGTTTATACAATTGAAACATCAAATGTGAAAAATATTGTGAATGTTTTCCAATTCTGGAGGTAGAGCTACCTCGAAAGCCACTTCTCCCACTCTTCGCAGAACTTCAAAGGGTTCAATAAACCTCGGGCTTAACTTTCCCTTTTTACCGAAACAAATTTTCCCCTTCCAAGGAGAAACTTTTAGAAATACGAAATTTCCTACGTCGAATGCACGATTTTGTTTGTGTTGATCAACATACTTTTTTTGTCTGTCTTGGGCTGCTACCAATCTTGTTCAGATGAGTTTGACAATCTCAACAGTTTATTGTACCGATCCTGGTCCCTAAATTTGGCGTTCATGAGCTTCATCCCAAAGACAGTGGAGTTCTGCACTTTCTGCTGTATAATGCCTCGTAAGGCGACATGCCGATGCTTGCGTGGTAACTGTTGTTTTAGGCGAATTTCACCAACGGTAAATGTTCTTCCCAGTTTCCTTTGAAATCCATGGCGCATTCTTGTCAATCACGTGCCCAAGAAATTGTACACGATCTAGCCAAAATTCGCACTTAGAGAATTTTGCGTACAATTTTTCCTTTCTTAGTGTTTCCAATGTCAAATGTAAGTGTTCCACATGTTCTTCTTGGGTTTTGGAATACACCAGAATGTAATCGATAAATACCACTACAAACTTGTCTAAGAATAGTTTAAACACCCTGTTCATCAAATCCATAAAGGCAGCAGGGGCATTGGTTAAACCAAAAGACATCACCAGAAACTCGTAATGTCCATACCGAGTTTTGAATGTTGTTCTAGGTATATCCTCCTTCCTCACTTTCAATTGGTGATACCCACTTCTCAAATCAATTTTCGAGAAGTATTTAGCACCCTTGAACTGATCAAAAAAGTCATCTATTCTTGGCAACGGGTATTTGTTTTTAATAGTGACTTTGTTCAATTCTCTATAATCAATGCAAAGACGCAACGACCCATCCTTCTTTTTCATGAATAATACTGGCTCTCCCCATGGCGATACGATTAGTTGAATATACTTCTTGTCTAGCAACTCTTGTAACTGTACCATAAGTTCCTTCATTTCTACCGGAGCCATTCTGTACAGGGCCTTCGATATTGGTGTTGTTCCTGGTGCCAAGTCGATCACGAACTCAATTTCTCTGTCAGGCGAAAGTCCTGGAAAATCTTCTGGAAACACGTCCTCGAATTCTCTCACCACTGGTATTTCTTCCATTTTTACATTCTTCTTCTGAGTATCGACTATGTAAGCTAAATAGCCCACACATCTTTGACTCGACAATTTCTTGGCCTACATAATCGTCATACATTTCATTTCATTATTCTTCTTGTTCTTCTTCTCATCTTTCTTCTTCTGAGTCTTTCTCCTAACTCTATTCTAATTCACGTACTAACCAAATAGATATAACGTATAATAATAAGAATAATAATATAGATATTAAGTATAAGATTTTTAACTGACATCAGTTATAGATTATTTGAAAATCAAAATCCATAAGGCTTATTTGGCTAGCTAACTAAAAATAACTCATTAACTCTTACACCTTGTTTGGTAAACCTAATTAAAATAAATTGATTAATCCTAATACCTTGTTTGATAAAAGTACTATTAAATTAAAGACTTAATATGCATTAAGGCTTGTTTTGGCCAAAACTAATTTAAACTCCTA
The DNA here is from genome assembly GCA_020205615.1 of Panax quinquefolius. Taxonomy (NCBI): domain Eukaryota; kingdom Viridiplantae; phylum Streptophyta; class Magnoliopsida; order Apiales; family Araliaceae; genus Panax; species Panax quinquefolius. Next base: position 96,887,786 of record CM035172.1, on the reverse strand, counting down.
TAATTTATTTTAATACCTCCTTTATAGCAAGGTTCTTTTGTCACACTTCTATTTAATTAAATTTTAATAATAAATTCTAATACTAATCTATTAAATTACTTTAACACATAAATCATTACCACATAATTATAATTTTTTTATAATTATAATTTTATTTAACTAACTAACACCTTATTTTAATTATAAATTCTAATTAAAATATTATAATTTATTTAATCATTAGAAGCTCTCTAGCTTAACTATTAAATTAAATTGGTATATAAAATCTCATAACAATTAATTTTCTTAACTCCTTAATTATTTACTTACCAAATAATTAACTAAACCACATCAAATCAAATTGAACAATTATTTATTCAACAATAAATATATCCATTAAATACTTATATAATTCAATAAATATGTAAAACTCTAATTTAAAATTCTGGAATGTTACATCATTCCCTCCTTACAAGGATTCTGTCCTCAGAATCACAACTCAAACAATACATTCGTTACGGTGTGTGTGCATGCGCGCTAAACAAGATGAGACAAATTAATAAATAAAAAAAACTCAAAGATTTTATATTAAGTCCTAAGCGTTCAAAGATGTTTGGAATATCGAACGTCGCCTTCTAGCATGATAAAAAATAATAGAGTATCAATTAATTATTATAAGTTTGTTGTGTCACCACAAGGCTTATCTTAATTTTTGGAGATGTTAATTTTATCACATTTAATGCTTATAAAGAAAATTGAACAATGTTGTTTTATTGTGTCACCACAAGGATAATGTTTTTTTTTAATATATGGAAGTGCTAGGTTGGACTTAACTTAAGATAATTTTGATTCGGATGTGCCACCACTTGATCAAAATAATCTAAAAGGAAAAATAAAAGGAGTTACATGATGATGTAATTGACAAGAGTTGTCTACATAGTTTGTTGTGTCACCACAAGGCTATATACATTTGAAATGAGATCCTTATTCTCACTAGCAAATCTTTAATTAGATTTTGCCGAATTATATAAGTAAGGGTAATATAGTTTGATGAAAATAATGGGAGATTCCAATTTAAAATAAGACCTAAATTATTTTGGTAATTAATAAAAGAATGTATGTTAAAATGTTGTTAATTACAAATTCATTTAAAGAATTTTACAATGTCTAAAATTACTATCACTTTGTAACATGTTAGATGCTAAATTAACCAGACCGAATTAAACGGATTGGTAAAGGAATTTGAGAATAGTTCTCATGGCTGAAAAGCTATCTTATGCCCTTAATACGCCTATCCCTACAATGGTTGGAGACAAATCTTCTGAGGAAGAGATTGCTACTTTTAGAAAGTGGCAAGATGATGCATAGTTGGCTCAATGCATCATGCTCGCATCTATGAGTAACGAGCTTCAGCGTCAGCATGAAACTATGGATGCTTCTAGTATACTCCTGCATATCAAGTAGTTGATGGTGAGGAAAGTAAGACCTATAGATATCAAATATCTAAGGAGCTAATGACACTACAGTACAGACAAAAGTCCTTAACATGATCAATTTGATTGAACAATTAGGAAAATAGGTTTTGTAATTGATGGAGAATTGAGCCAAGATTTGATCTTACAGTCACTCCGGACTCCTTCTCACAATTGTAGTGAATTTTTAATATGAACAATCTAGATATTAGATTCGCTGATTTGCTTAACATGTTAAAAAATGGTGAGAGTCACTTTCCAACAAGAAAGACCAAGTCTTACTATTAGGTGCTAAAGGATCTTCTAAAAAGAAAAATTATTCTAAGAAGTTAAATAGAAATGCAAAAATAAAGGATAATAAGATCAAAAATGATAAGGTTAGCAAAGAAGTTTACTTCCACTACAATAAGCCTAGACACTGGAAAGAAACTGCGAGAAGCATCTTTCAGAGTCTAACCAAAAAAAGCTTAGTGAAGTTTCGGTTACAAATAAAGTTTTGTTCATGATTGAAATTAATCTTTTTGTAAGTTACGATTTTACTTGGGTATTGGATAACGACTCTGATTCTCATAAATATAGATTTGTGTAGGAACCAAACAGAAGTAGAAAGCTAAACAAAGATAAGTAATCCTATGTGTGGGAAATGAAGCAAAGGTTGTTGCATTAGCAATAGGAACTTATAGTTTAGCATTTCTTACATGCAAGTTTATTAAGTCAATAAGTTGTTATTATATCTCAGTTCTCGTTAAAACATTATTTCCATTTTGTTGTTGAACAATAAAATTTGTTGGTATTATATTTTAGAATAATTGTTGTTCTATATATAATAATAATATTTTGTATAGAACTGGAATATTACTTAAAGGATTTTATATACTTGACTTACGTGAAAATTATTTTGAATATTGAACAAATTAGTATAAGAAAAGGAAATGATCATTCAAATAGTGGAATATTTGTATTTGATGAAATACAAGTTTGAATTATTTGAAAGGTTCGAAGAGTTCAAAAGTGAAACTAATTGAAAAGTATTGGAATTCTATGATTAGATCGAGGAATGAATACTTGTGCAATGAGTTTCTAGATTGTAGCATCCCCAAATCCGGGTACTTTTTACCTCAGTTTTGGTACATCATTTCTATAACTATTGCGAAAGATATAAACATAAATTGTTTATACATTAAACTTTTACAACATAAACCCCAAGGTCTACAACCTTAACTTATTACATACCTTCAATATCTAAAAAGGTTTACAATGCTATTTTCGTCAGAAAATTTAATATATTTAACTGCATCATAATTTAATCTTGCACTTTGTCTTTGTCTCTGCCTTTACTCGAGCTTTCATCTTAATCTGAATTTTTTTATCATGATATAGCAAAGGTGACCAACAAATTTGCCCAGCAAGTTTAAATTTATTTGAGGATGTATCATGATTGAAATAATTGAACAATAAGCTAGCTAACTTTCAACAATATAAACATTGTGAAAGAGCATGAACAAATTTTCTTAGATGAACGACCAAGTTAATAAAAATGAATGGTCAAGCATAAACATGAACAGATTAACTGAACCAAATGGTAATTAAGGTGATCAGCCTTTCATACTTGATAAACATTTACAATATGCACAACGTGCGAATCAATAATCAATATAGACGTGAATAATCAACAACAACTATTCACTAACATGCTTTGAACATACAACTCAAGTTTGAGTTAAGGAAACTTGCCTGATTCGTTGACTACTGCTACGCAAATTAAGTTAACTTCTTTTGTAAGACCTATCATTAATAAGATTGGTCTTTTAATCAGCATATTCTACTTTGTATCATAATACAATTACTTTATCAATCAATTATCTAACACTCGCTTTCATAATATTATTGTCCTTTGATAATTCTTGAATCACTATATCATATACATTATGATTTAACACTCTCTTTTTCATTTCATAAGTTATTCTTTAACATCTAATAAGTCAAATACTAATTCAACAACCTGGATTCTAAATCTAGCAACCAAATTGCCAATCCAGCAGACTGGATTCCAAATCCAGCAACCTGGATTCCAAATCAAGCATCTAGATGGGTAATCAACCAACCAAACTGCAATCCAGCAAACTGGATTCCAAATCCAGCAACTAGATTGCAATCATGGAAACTGGATTCAACATATTTTCAATTCAGTAAATTTCTTTTCAATTCAGCAAGCTGAATTCATTAGATTTTTCAATCCAGCAAGCTGGATTCCATATCCTTTTCACGAAAATACCAAATAAGCGTATTATTTTTCTATCCTTTGTCCAAACACGTATACATATATTTCATGCACAAAAAGTATTTTTCCATAATTTTCCAACTTCCTTTGGTATTTTTCAAAAAATCATTTTTAGTCAATTCCTTAAGAAATTAGCCCCATCACGCTTAACTCCAGAAATTCCCATCTTTTGACACAATCTTATACGTGTTAACGTGACACTCCAGTTTAAATTTTGTGGCCATCGGAGTTATAGAACTCGGGTATAGCGATTTTCGTCGAAAAATCAAAAAAATGGAAATGGTCATAACTTGGTCATTTTAAGTCGGAATGAGCTCATTTTTGGACAGGAAGTACTTTATACCATATATTTCATGTCCCAAAAGACTGGAATTTTTCTCACAAATTAAGCTACCGAAACAGCCCCTAGAAAGTTCTTGGCAGTTTACTTTTTGACATTTTGTAGTTTTTCGTACTTTGTTAAAAATATTCCATACAAAAATCTACAACTCCTTTTTCAGTGATTCTACTTGGAGATGTTAGATAACTTATAATATTATCTTCTCAAATATTTTCAGAATTTTTGAATGTCCAAAAAATGACTAAATTACCCCTACCCTTTGACTGTCCAAAATAGTCTGTTTTTCCTTAAAAACACAAAACTATTTTTGCTAAATCAGTCACTACGCACCGTATACTCAACATTTTTGAGTGCTACCACATGGGTTTCGTAGATAACTTACATATCTAGTACCTCTCTTTGACGGATCACAAAAAGAAGGTGTAGATCAAAAACGGTGGAAATCCAAAGTACATAGAAATTTAAGGGCTAATAAACTAGAAAAATTACTTTTCTTTATTTTTGATTTCCAACTAAAACAACACCCAATATAGATATATCTAAACATGAAACACTCAATAACAAGTATATTCATGGTTTTTAAGTTTAGAAACATTGTTTCAAGATTTGATTTACAATAATCAAAAATTACATAACAAAAGGTATTTATACCTTTGCTTACCATGCTCTCCTTCTCCTTCTTCTTCTTCCCTTCCATGGATGGCCTTCTCTCTTCTCTTCTTCTTCTTCAAGGGCTGCCGAAATGACCCCTCTAATCTCTCTCTTGGTTTATTTTACTAGCTAAATGAAGGAGATGAAAGAGAAAGAAATAATGATACCTTTATTTTATTAAACTAGATATATTATACATATCTTCACATGCACCCTTATTTTTCTTCCACAACCACGCGCCATTTGGCTTCTTTATCTCCCACATGTTAGTTAACATGAGTGGCTTAATTAAGGAGATGACACATGGGAAAATAAATGGCCAAGCTAATTAGTGACACCTTGCTTAAATGGTGAATATCTTTTACACATTATGTGGCTTAAAATGAGGACAAGTTCCCACTTATTATTTCCACTTCATATTACCGACCAAGTGTCCAATTTACTCCACATCATTCTCTCTTTCTCTCACACTTAATCATGTGCATGATAGTAAGAAAAGTGGCTCCTTAATTAATGTGTCACCTAGCCTAATTATAATGTTTTGGGCTTCTAGATTAATTTCTTGGGCCATGAAAATAGACTAGGTCCAATACTTTTAATATTATCCTACCCTAATTATTTAATTAGGATATCCATTCCAAACATTTAGAATTTAAGTCATTACTCTTGTACAATAAATTTTATAACCAAATTAAACTTACTTTAATTAAGTTATAAAATTAATAAACTTAAGATAATAAAGATATATCTCTTAACTTAATATATTATTTAATATTATTATTCTCTCATATGTTCCTTAACAATTGGGCTCACTTGGGCTTAACACTTAATTCCTTTGGCTTTCCAAATAAAATATTTGGACTTTCTAACTAAAATGTTTGGGCCATAAAAATTAATATGGTCCATTACATTAAATTATATCTTACCCTAATCATTTAATTAGGGTTTTTATGCACTCAATTTAAATACAAATTCTTACACAAGTACATTTAATTTCTTAACCCAATTAGACTTACATTAATTAGGTTATAAAATTAATTAATTGAGATATATAAAATAAATCTCTTAGAATTAGTATATATTTTAAATACCATAATTCTCTCATCACATAACCCTTAAGTTATTCAATTCTTCATTCCTAATATATAATTAGGATCACACTAGTTTCTTTTATTTGTTTATATAATAAATAAATATAAACCATCACATAATATTCATATTCACTTACTCACATAATCATTAAATAAATTGTGACATGCTCCACAATTCTCTTAGATTAGGTCACTAGTATATATTTAAATACTAGAACCACTAAATAAAAATAACCCTTTAGGTCATTTAATTCTCATACTTAATTTAAATAACTTATTTAAATTATACAATTTATATTGTATAATTAAATTTAATTTCCTCCTCTTCTCCATAAATTGTTTTCAAACAATCTATTTATATATTAAATATATAATTTAATATATTCAATCATTTATTCAAATATGAATTTAATGTCATCTCATTAATGCATATTGGATCTCATCTCATATTTTTACTTTACATCATTTGGTATAATATTAAATATTATATCATTATCCATATAACATAATACCATATATCCAATTATTTCATTTACTTTCTATAAATTGTCTTCACAATTTATTTAACTGAAGTAAATATATTAATATATTCACCACATACAAATATTCTTATGAAGTTATACACTAAACATATACCTCATTATCAGACTATCACATAGTGTATCAAATCATTCAAGTTCTTCTCCAAAAATTTTGAAATCCTAAAAATTCCTTCATAGAAATGTCAAATCCATACACTTATTTTCTGTCTAGGTTCATCTTATAACGTTTAATCCATCATTTTAGGATTTCAATAATTATTTAAATTCTCGGGTTGTGACATAGATCATCTCAAATGGTTTTCTCATAATGGACTCCTCTTGATACACAATAATTGATTGGTGTATCTAAAAGGAAAATCGTACCTTGTTGGACATGGTGCTGTCCATAATGATTTTACCAACATTCTAGTATTCTTCTGGGATTATGCCCTAGAATTGACTGCATATCTACGAAAAAGGCAACCTCCAAATCAGGCCCCAAGACTCTATAAGAGTTATGGACAGGAAGGATTCCTAATCTTAAGTATTTTCATATCAGGGCTTGTCCAACTTATGTGAAAAGGTTTCAAATGAACAAGTTTGGGATAAGATTTGACGAGTGCAGATTTGTGGGACTTCCTAAAGAAAGTTTAGGGTATATGTTCTATAATCCTACTTAGCAAAAGGTGTTTGTTACGAAACTCACTGCCTTCTAAGATAAAGGTGTTAATCATTGAAGGGGCTAGTGAGAGGATAAAAGATCTTGAAGAGTTCAAGAACTACAAAGCACTATAAGTCAAATATGAGGTACCTATAAATAGACCTATTGTACCACAACCGAATCGTAAATCTGGAATAGTACTGAACATACCTGGGAGGTATAGATTCATCATAAATGATGGCGATGAGGTACACATCATAGAAGATGATGATCCAGTTACATATGACGAAGTAAGAATTGTAGACACTCAGAGAACTCGATTGAATCAAGCTTCACAAAAATAGAACAATCGATTTGATGAGATAATCAAAAGTGTTTGATTTTATCAAAAACAAGAATGAACCTAGTGTGTACAAAAGGGTCAGTGGGAGCATCGTGACATTCCTAGTATTATATGTTGATATACTATGGATAAGGAATAACATACCAATGCTACAATCAGAAAAGATAAAATTGTCTAATCTCCATGAATGATTTGGAAAGAGTATCTTAATTGGGGATACAAATCTATATAGACAGATTTAATAGGATGCTTGACTTAACCCAAGGAACACATATTCATTTGATGCTAAAGACGTTTAGCATGGCAAACTCCAAGAGATGTCTCATGTTGATGAGCCATAGAGTTTATCTCTCTTAATAGTCCCATAGACTCGCATGAGTGACAATCATGTATGTAATGAAATATACAAGACCTGATATTGATAGGTCATATTATGGAGAAGATCATTATAAGACAGTGAAAAATATCTAAAAGAACATAACTGACACTAAGGATGTGATCATATTCATGATAGGTCTGAATTAAAACTGGAAGGCTTAATACACTCAAGTTTTTCAGACTAACCAAGACAACAGTAAATCCACTTTAGGGTAACGTGTTACCTTGAACGGTGGTACAGTGAATTAGAAAGGTTCAAAACAGCAAAGAGTTGCTGGATTAGTGATAAAGACAAAGTATATATCTATAAATGAAGCTACAAGTTGATTGTTTGGATAAAAATTTTATTACAGAACTAGGAATAGTTCTTAAATCTCATCTTGGATCTAAACATGTGATGTGGCACTTTCATTTGATTATAGGAATCATTGAAAAGTGGGAAATTACTATAGAGATAGTGGACTCTAAAAAATAACATTACATATCCATTTACTGAAGCTTAACCAACATCAGGATAATCGCCACTTAGAGAAGAAGGGTATGAGATACCTTGGCGATTGGCTTAAGTGCAAGTGGGAGATTGAAAGTAGTATGCACACAAGCCAATCATGTTTGATGATAAAGCATATACTTTTTAACAATCTTATTCATTTATTAATAAAACATATTAATTTATTAATGACTTTTAATTATCTACATGATGTTACTTTATAATATGTGATAAACCCATAGTTTTAAGCAATGCTTTTAGAATAATGATGATGATCATTCTAATGAGATCTAAATTCTTAGAAAGCTTAAAACTAAAATAGTTCCCAATCTTTGGATTACTAAAAAGGGGATTAGTTAATCTGGATAGATTGGTACATACGTTGCTTGCTCATTGGATGAGGAGGATTGATCTCATGATCATTTGTGTGGAGACACTAAAGCAAGTATGTAGGTGCTTATTAGAGAATAAATACACTAAATGTGGCTCGCTAAGGAACACCTAATGGAGTTTTACTTGTCTGTCAATAGGAATTCCATTAGTGATAGTAGTACAAGTGATCCATGGACTTGAGATAATCATAGTATCTTGTGTATAATGAATTATACTTTGACTTATTCCTTAAGACTATTAGGGTATATGAAAGGGTATGCTTGGGTATAATAAGTTGTACATGGAGATAATGTATGTTCAATAAAGAATCTACCGCTTCTAGTAAAAAAAGAGAAATGTCCCATGTGATTCGATAAATGACAACCTAGTTGTCCTTGGCCAAGGCAGAATGAAATTAAAAAGGAGCTTCTAATTTGCATTATTTGGAGTTGTGCATTTAAGATTCAAAATACATATAATTAAATAAAATAATACTTGACAGTAATTCCATGTCATATATTTAATTGGGACATTGTATGGTGGAAGGATTGAATTGTACGGTAACTGTCGATGTCAGGATTTTTATTTGTCCCTTGTTTGTTCTTGTCTTTTGGTGTTCTTATATTAGGTGAGATTTGTTTGAAAAAAAAAAGTTCTGAAAAGGTCCGACATGTATATGTCAACGATTGGACTTCAAGAGTCGCCAGTTGGTATTTTTAAATGGTTACATCAACTCAACCAAGAAAAGGTTTGCACATTTTCTTAGTGATGTGACACTATTTGACTGGTCTGTGAAACCCAGATTCATTAGGGTTCGGGGGCTTGATTATGCGGAGAGAAAGTGTTAGGCACCCCCCGACATCCGTGTTACCACAGTGACCACCACTTTTTAATTAAATTGTTATCTGAATGCGTGTGTGTGTGGGTCAATGTGCAATTATCTGGAAGTAGTGCTATGCCTCGTTTGCACCTATATATAAAGGGTTTGAATTTTGTATAAAAGTTCAGTTTTAACAAGATATAGCAGTGATATTTTTTAAAAGAGGTTTTTCAAACCCTTGTGCTTAAAAGTAACTGAGGCCTTTGATACTTCCATTTTATTATGTGTTCGGCTTAGTTGCTATTATTTTTGAGATGCGAAGCATCTTCGAGAAAACAAGATAAAAAGCAGTGTCGAATTCCTTGTGGGCATGAGAACCATCTAAGGACATTCAGACACCGTGAATAATTTACAAGCCATGTACAGCTGAAAATGTCCATCACGGGAACTAAATATAGATTCAGTAGACTGGATATGTGATCACATGATTCCTAGGCTCACATGATGTAGCAATTCGTCTGACAGCTGTAAATAGTTATATATCTATAAATATATATATATATATATATATATGAATGATCAACCGCCACGAAGTAAACTCCATGCGGGACGAAATGTAAATAATGCAGTAAAAGCGATCAACTGCCACGAAGTAAACTCTAGGCAGGACGAAATGTAAATAAAGCAATGAAAGGCCACGAAGTGAACTCCAGGCTTGAATCCAAGCTCAATCAAACAGAGTTTGATGAAAACAACATATATATATATACAAAAACAATAAATGCTCTGAATATTATATTCAGACACAATCGAGATAACTCGATAATATATATATATATATATATATATATATATATATAAATATATAAGCAATAAATCGGCCAAATGCAAAACACACACACACGTGACTCTCAACATGAATAATAGTGTGTGGAAGAAGTGAAGAAAAGGCTTTAAATAAAGCAAGAAGGCTTACAGTGGACTGCCAAAGAAGACTTCAATAGCTTTAAATGGATGAACACTCGGTTCCCACCGATAAAATGTAGCCAAATATAAGCTCACAAGTGTTTGAAATGAGAAAGCACTAAATTTATAGTGTGTATAGAGTAAATTGGACAGGGCTTCCTCACCATTTTCTTATGCAAAATGGCCACCCGAAGCCCTCTATTTATAGAGGGGAGACACTGTGTGTACTGCAGCAGCCATGCAGATGCACCATGGGCCGCCTGTAGTGGCTTCTGCCACGCAGGCCTCATTTGTCTCAAGCACGTGCACATGTGCAACATGATGTCTGCTCAAACTTTCAGAACTTCAATCCGGGCATCCGATCGAGGTTTATAAGTCCTTTTACGGCATGCTATTTTTGAGAGATACACAATGACATGAGTAAGAGGTTATACGAAGTCGGGAAGATAGGACCGTGCCCAAGTCTTCAAGCTTCAAATTCTATCCAGTGTTCTGTCTTATGTAGTTATCACTCGGGATTGTAGGTATTGGTTCTTGTAGGACATTCCTGTGTGTTGAGATGTTGTTGAGACGGCGCGTTGTGGGATCGAGGTGGCAAAATGATGATTTTGCCCCTCACCGGGGTTATCTCATGTTTAGGTTGATTTAGCAGTCGTTGCTCAGGGTTATCTCTGAGATTAGGCTGCTGCAAGTACTGAATGTCCTCATGGTTGTCTCTGAGGTCTGCCTATCCTCCTGGGGTTATCTCCAGGTTCAGAACTGAGTGCCTCGGGGCTTTCACCGAGTGTTGAAGCTGATCCCATGGATTTGAAACAAGCATTTCCGGGGTTATCATCGGAACTACAACTACATGCCTCGGGGTTGTCACCGATGTTTGAACTGCATATCCCGGGGTTATCTCTGAGATGGAATTGAGGATTCCAGGGTTGTCTCCGGAACTGGAATTGTATTCCTCGGGGTTGTCTCCGAGGTTGAAGCTGAATCTCCCAGGGTTATCTCCGGGACTAGAACTGAATATCTCAGGGTTTTCTCCGAGATGGCAAACTGAGTATCCCGGGGTTGTCTCTAGGACTAGACTGTTTTGACTTCCAGGGTTATCTCTGGAAGACGACTTTGCCCTCCTGCAAGGTTAGTAACAGGAATGCAAAAAATTTTGAGTGTCTACAATAACTATTTACTCAAAGGCTCTTTTATGATTAATATTAAAATCTATATTATCTAGAAAGTCGTTAATCGATAGAGAGGCTTATCCCTATTGTAGAATAAATATTATTTATTTACATAAATTAATAGTTTAATTTATTTATTTTAATAAGATTAGAATTGTTCTAATTGATTTATTCACAACCGAATTAATATGGAGAACCTAAAGGGTCACACCATAAAATGAATAATATTTATTTAAGAAGTAAATGACATAATCGTAATAATAAGTTAAGTGTAATTAATTTAATCTATAGTGATAGAATAACTTAAATAGCTTAATATTTATGATTTAATATTTTGAAAATATTTAAATATAAATTAATAAGAAGAGTCTTATTATTATTATTATTATTACTATTATTATTATTTAATTCCTAAAGGAGTTTGGAAATTAATTAATAAAATTACTCTCATATATTCCTAATAAGATTATGAGGCTAATTAATTAAAAGAGTTTAATTAATTAGCCCTAATAAGATTAGAGAGCTTAATTAATTAAAAGAATTTAATTAATTAAATAATACCCTATTTTCTAATTAGATTAGAAAGGTTAACTGGTATCTTTATAAGAGGAGTCTTATATCAGATATCATGTAAACGTAATTCCAATAGTTGGGAGAGTACACCCTTTTTCTATGATAGATAGAAAAACTAGGGTTTTGCCAAATACCCATCTTCTTGAATTTTTCTTATTCCTTGGTGGATCACTTATAAAGGCCAAACACTTGGGTGGCTAACATTGATCAAAGGAAGGAACCAAACCCGGTGGATTCAAGTCAAATTCTTGTTATTCATAGTTTCGTTTAATTAATAATTGTGCATAAAGGATGATCCGGGTATATGGTTTGTAAAATTTTAAAACTCTATTTTATCACATTTTGGCTTACTTTGTGAAATTTGATTACGTGTATGAATCCTACAAACCTAACAACATTGGGCCTCTTCCTTTTCTTGGAAGAATCATCCACTATTAAGACATGGTCCTTCTTGGATGGGAAGTGACCTTCAGTAGTTTTCAACATGTTAAGTAATTTAGGAAAGCTGACATCTAACTTATTCATTTGAAAATTCACAAAAAATTGTGAGAGGGTGTCAGGGAATAACTGCAAGACTAAATCTTAACTCAACTCTCCATCCATGACAAACCCAAGCTATCCAAGACGTTTAATCAGATTGATCATCTTTAAGACATGAGTCTCAACAGCAGTGCCATCGGTCATCCGAGATCGAAAGAGCTCCTTAGATATTTCATATCTAGCAGTCCTACTTTGCTCACCATTCAGCTCTTGGAGGTGCAACAATATAGTAGGAGCATCCATGGTTTCATATTGACGTTGAAGCTAGTCACTCATGGATGCTAGCATGATGCATTGAGCCATAGATGCATTATCTTGTCACTTTCTGAAAGTAGCAATCTCTTCCTCAGAGGTTGTTTCTGCAACATTTGCAGTGACGGACGAATTTAGGATATAAGAAATCTTTTCAGCAGTGAGAACTATTCTCAGATTCCTTAACTAGTCCGTGTAATTCGATCCGGTCAATTTGTTAGCATCAAGTATGCTACATAGTGAAATTAGTGAGTGTGACATTTTCAAATTTCTGCATGTGAAGAAAAACATTTTTAGCAAACATTCATTTAATTAATTCATTTTACCAAAATAAATTAGGTCTTATTTTATATTGGTATCTCCCATTATTTTCTTCAAACTATATTACCCTCATCTATATAGTTCGGCAAAATCTAATTAAAATTTTTGCTAGTGAGAATAAGGATCCCATTTCAAATATATATAGCCTTGTGGTGACACAACAAACTATATATAAAAAATAGGTAGACAACTTCTTGTCAATTACATCATCATGTAACTCTTTATCTTTTACCACATAGATTATTTTGATCAAGTGGTGATACAACTGAATCAAAATTAACTAAGTTAAGTTCAACCTTGCACTTCCATATATTCAAAAAAGAAACATATTGTCCTTGTGGTGACACAACAAAATAATATTGTTCAATTTTATTTATAAACATCAAATATGATAAATTAACATCTTAAATATTTAATACTTTCCTTGTGGTGACACAACAAACTCATATTAAATATTTAATACTCTATTAATTTTATCATGCTAGAAGGCGACGTTCGATATTCCAAATATCTTTGAACGCTTAGAACTTAATATAAATTCTTTGAGGGGTTTGTTATTAATTGTCTCATCTTGTTAAGCGCGCATGAATACACACACACACACACATATATATATAATATATATATATATATATATATATATATATATAATACTAGCATTCATATATAGAATACTATATTCTACCCGAATTGATTATGGACATTTACTCTAGTTTGGTTCACTAGAGTCACCAAATGAACCAAAAGGTCAAACCCTAGGGGTGCAAGAATTAACATTAAATATAACTATTACATTTAAACACGGGCTTTATTACAAATGGGTCTTCAAACGCTCCTTGCTCCTTGATCTCCAATTCTCGAGAAATTTTAACTAATCTTATTACATAAAATATTTATTTTGAATAGAAACTTTGATCAGCGGTCAAGGGGAAATACATGGGAGATAGATAGAATTTACATAAGAAGAAAACCAGATACGACAAGGTACACATAACCCATTTAATAAAACCCATACATTCAAGCATCCATCCAAAATAAAATCCAATCACATTGGTCATAATCTATAATCAATCTCATTTATTATCATACATATCAACATATGTATCAATAAATAACATTAATCTCATGAATAATAAATTCATTCCATATATGCATTAATATCAATTAATGGGCAAAAGTTTGCTAAACTTTAGTTTTGAAACAAAATAAACTCTTTTATTTTAATCAAAAACCAAATCCAAATTAAACTCCTTAATTTTAGCAATCTGAAATCATATTTTAGATAAAATAAACACCTTTATTTTCAATTTTCATCAATTAGATAAACTATTTATTTAATTAAAGAATAACAAAAGTTTTTCAAATTATGCCCAAAGGCATAGCTGCGCCCAGAATGAACTAGGTCGCGGCACAGCTGCGCTTTAAAGCCAGAAACAAATTTCCAGGTAATGGTGTAGCTGCACCCAGAATGAACTTGTTGGGCGTGGGCTGGCTTTGTTAATCCAGAAATCGGATTCGGGTAGCAGCATGGCAATTTGTGCTCGAGAATGAACTGGGAGGCAGCAAGAGGCAAGGCGATCGCAAAAAATAAAAAACTTTTTTGTTGCCCAAGAATCCAATCCAATCGCATATTGTACATACATGGAATCATAAAGACAAATAATTAGAACAAGATAGGCTCTGATACCACGGTTAGGTTTGCTAGAAACATGTATATGCAATCAAATAACATAAACGAAGCGAAAGCATAATAAAAATAAATTTTAAAATTTTCTTACAAACCATAAAGAAAGATCATTCTTGTGCTTCATTATCAATCTATAAAAGAGTAGGAGAATCAGAATCATACCCTTGAAGATTCTAGTTTCTTCAAGTACAAGTTCAACTCCTAAACCTTCGTGCTCTCCTTGAATACGCGAAATTGATTCCTTTTTTTGATTAACGTTAGACACCCAAATGTTTGGCCTCTAGAGGTGATCAACCAAGGAAGAACAAAAATCAAGAAGAATGGTGTTTTGGCTAAACCCTAGTTTTTCCACTCTTTGTAGAAAAAGGGAATACTCACCAACAATTGGAATCACATATCTAATATCTGACATAAGACTCCTCTTATATTGATATTAGTCAACCCTTCTAATCTAATTAGAAATAGGGTTATATTTAATTAATTAAGCTCTCTAATCTTATTAGAGATCATTAATTAAACTATTTTAATTATTTTGCCTCTTAATCTTATTAGGAATAAATGAGAGTACTTATATTAAAATAATTCCCAAACACCTTTAGAAATTAAAATAATAATAATTGTAATAATATTAATAAGAGCACTCTTAATAACTAATATTTAATATTTTCAAAATATTAAATAATAATATTAAGCTATTTAATTTATTCTATCACTATAGATTAAATTAAATACACTTAATATATATTATTACAAGTATACCATTAACTTCTTAAATAATTTTTCTTCCTTTTATGGTGTGACCCTTTAGGTTCTCCATATTAAACTAGTTGTGAAAAAATCAATTAGAATAATTGAATCTCATTTAAATAAATAAATTAAACTATTAATTTATTAAAACAAATAATATTTATTTTATAATAAGGATAAGCCTCCTTAACGATCAAAGACTTTCCAGATAATATAGATTTCAACATCAATAATAAAAGAAACTTTGAGTAAATAGTTATTGTACAATTCAATCCTTCCACCATACAATGTCCTAATTAAATATAAGACATGGAATTACTGTCAAGTCTTATTTTATTTAATTATATGTATTTCGATTCCCAAATGCACAACTCTGAATAAATGTAAATTAGAAACTACTTTCTAATTTCATTCCACCTTGGCCAAGGATTCCTGGGTTGTCATTTATCGAATCACATAGGACATATCTCTTCTTTTACTAGAAGCAGTAGATTCTTTATTGATCATTCATTATCTCCATATATAACTCATTATACCCAAGCATACCCTTTGATATACCCTAAGGGTCTTAAGGAATAAGTCAAAGTATAAATCATTAAATATAAGATACTATGATGATCTCAAGTCTAAGGATCACTTGTACAACTATCACTTCATGAATTCCTATTGACATGCAAGTAAAACTCCATTAGGTATTCCTTAGTGAGTCACGTTATATGGACTTATTCTCCAATAAGCACCTACATACTTGCTTTAGTGTCTCCACACAAATGATCATGAGATCAATCATCCTCATTCAATTATCAAGCAACGTATGTACCAATCTATTCGGATTAACTAATCTCTTTTTTAGTAATCTATTGATTAGGAACATTTTAGTTTTAAAGTTGTCTAAGAATTTAGATCTCATTAGCAAGATCTCATCATGATTCTAAAAGCATTACTTAAAACTATGAGTTTATCATATATTATTAAAACAACACCATGTAGACAAGTAAAAGCCTTTAATAAATAATACTTTTATTAATAAATATATAAGATTATTTACAAAGTATATGCTTTATCATCATACATGATTTGTTTATACGCATACTACTTTCAATCTCTCACTTGCACTAAAGCCAATCGCCAAGGTATCTCATACTCATCTTCTCTAAGTGACGATCAAACTGTTTTTGTGTTAAGACTTTATTAAATGGATCTGCAATGTTGTCTTGAGAGTCCACACGCTTCAAGGTGACATCTCCTCTTTCAATGATTTCTCTAATCAAATGAAACCGCCACAACATGTGTTTGGATTTTTGATGAGACCTTGGTTCCCTAGCCTACACAACAGCTTCGGTGTTGTCACAGTATAAAAGTATTACTCCTCTAATGCTAGGAACCACACCAAGTTCAGTTATGAACTTCTTCATCCAAACAGCCTCATTCGCAGCTTCACATGCAGCTATGTACTCTGCCTCTGTCACTGAATCAATAATTGTTTGCTGTTTGGAACTCTTCTAACTCACTGCGCCACCATTTAAGGTAAACACATATCCTGAAATGGATTTACTGTCATCTTGGTCTGTTTGAAAACTTGAGTCTGTGAAGTCCTCTAGTTTCAATTCAGACCCACCGTAGACATGAAATACATCCTTAGTTCTTCTTAAGTACTTTAGGATAATTTTCACTGCCTTCCAGTGCTTTTCTCCTAGATTCGACTGATATCTGCTTGTTACACTATGTGCATGAGCGACATCCAGTCTAGTATATATCATCCCATACATGATAGATCCTACTGCTGAAGCATGAGGAATCTTATTCATACAGTCTCTCTCCTCAAGTGTCTTTGGGGCCTGTTTCTTGGAGAGATTTATTTCATGGCTTATCGACATGAGACCTCTCTTCGAATCTACCATGCTAAACCTCTTTAGCATCGAGTCAATGTATGTACCTTAGGACAAGCCAACCATCCTTTTAGATCTGTCTCTATAGATCTGTATACCCAAAATATAGGATGCTTTTCCCAAGTCCTTCATGGAGAAGTGTTTAGATAACCATATTTTAATTGATTGAAGCATAGGAACATTATTCCATATCAGTAATATATCATCAACATATAATAAAAGGAATGAAACAACACTCCCACTAACCTTCTTGTATACACATGGTTCATCCTCCTTTTTATAAAATCAAACTCTTTGATTGTCTCATCAAAATAGATGTTCCACCTACGAGAAGCTTGCTTCAATCCATAAATTGATCTTTGTAGCTTACAAACTTTACAGACACTCGAAATTTTCTTTTCTTGTTACTAACTATGCAGGAGGGCAACATCATCTTTTTCTCACTCCAGAGATAACCCTAGAGAACCACAACATCAATTCCAACCCTGAAGATAGCCCCAGAAGATCAAGTTTTCAACCCCGGAGATAACACCAGGAAATCAGTTTCCAACCCCGGAGATAACCTCGGGAAAATCAGTTTCAACCCCGGTGAGAGCCCCGAGGGATCAAGTTCAAAGCCTGGAGATGACCCCAGGAGGTCAAGCCAACCTCAGAGATAACCCTGAGGACAGTCAAAGTCAACATCAAGTCAACCTCAGATCATAACCCTGAGAAAAGACTGCTACAACTGCGTGAAAACCAGAGATAGCCCCGGGAGGGGTAAAATGGTCATTTTGCCAACTCAACTTCACTTCAAATCAAATACACTCATTTCAAATCAAAATGCTTCAAAAGAAGTCCCACAAGAACCATATCTTAACTTTCGAGCGTAAACTACCCAAAATGGCTCAAGGGACTGTCTGCCGAAAACCCAGAAATGCCATTTCGGTCATGGACCCCTCTTCTTAGAATAAAAAATTGGCAAATCCTATATCATTGTGTATCTCTCAGAAAGAGCTTTCCGTAATGATATGGCACGCTTCCATCGAACTCCCGGATTGAAAGTTATGAACGACCGAGCGAACATCGCTTTGTCCGAATGTACGTGCCGACACCTGCGGGACCCCACCGCCGGGGCACTCAGCACCAGCAGTACACCTGCTACTAGGTTCTGTAGGTAGACCTGAGGCTCCCCCCTCTATAAATAGATGGCTTGGGGTGGCCATTTTCAGAAGAGAAAAGCATGAGGAAGCCCCGCCTGATTTGTTTCTTCACTCACACCATACAGTGTACTTTCTCATTTTAAACACTTGTGAGCTCATATATAGCTACTTTTGTACCTACAAAAACCAGTGTTTACCCACTTTAAAGATATAGAAGTCTTCTTTGGTAGCCCACTTAGTAAGCCTCTCACACACTTTAAAGCATTCTCTTCATCTTTGCACACACCCTTCTTCACGTTGAGAGTCGTGTTTTAAGGCGTTTGCGGACTTGATTCGTGGTTTAATTTCAAATTTGTATATATATATATATATATATATATATATATTTATATATATGGACTAACATTATCGAGTTATGCCTCGATTGAGCCTGAACTTTAAATTTGGGCGTTTATTTGCTTATATATATATATATATATATATATATATATATATATTAAACGTGTGTAACTCGTTTCGATGAGAGCCAGATTTTATATCCGATTGCATTTATAAATTTTTATATATATATATATATATATATATATATATATATATATATATATATCTCATCGAATGAGTTCGACACACGATTAATATATATATATATATGAAGCGTTGTCGAACTCTGTTTGATGAGCCCGGATTTTATATCCGGTCGCATTTATCGCTTATATATATATATATATTTCGTCCACACAGAGTTTACTTCGTGGTGGTTGATCGCTTTTCTGACTTTCTTTACGTTTAAATCGCACTGAGAGTTTACTTCGTGGCAGTTGATTATTTTGTACTGACTTTATTTACATTTTGTCCCTTTGGAGTTCCCTCCGTGGCGGAATCATATTCTGACTTTATTTACGTTTTCGTCACTTTGGAGTTTCCTTCGTGGTGGTTGATAGCTTTTACAACTTTATTTACATTTTATGATCCCCCATGGAGGTGCTTCGTGGTTGGTGATCATGTCTTTATATATATATTTTTAGCTTTTATATATATACCTGCTTACTACTTTCATACAAATTGCAGTATCATGTGCACCTAGGAATCATGTGATCACAGATTCAGCCTATTGGATCTAGATTCGGTTCCCGTGATGGACATTTTCAGCTGTAAGTAGCTTGTAAATTATTCTGCGGTGTCTGAATTTCCTCAGATAATTTCCATACCCATGAGGAAGTCGGCATTATTTTGTATATTATTTTCGTACAGATGCCTCGCATCTGTAAAATAAAATCAAACAAGCCGAACACTTCATAAAATGGGAGTGTAAAAGGTCTCAATTACTATTGAGCATCAGGGTTTGAAAAACCTCTTTTATAAAACATCATTGCCATATCTTTCTAAAACTGAATTTTTTCATAAATTCAAACCTTGTGTATATAGGTGCGAACGAGGCCTCGCACTACTTCCAAATAACAACACATTGACCCACACACACACACATTCAGATAATAGTTTCTTGAAAAGTGGCGGTCACCATGGTAACACGGATGTCGGAGGGTGCCTAACACCTTCCCTCCGCATAACCAAGTCCCCGGACCCTAATGAATCTCGGTTTCACTGACCCGTTTAGTAGTGTCACATCACTGGGTCAATGTGCAAACCTTTTCTCGGTTGTGTTGGTACAACCATTTAAAAAACCAACTGGCGACTCTCATAGTCCAATCGTCGACATGAAACATGTCGGACCTTTTTCACTTGTTTTTTCAAACAAATCTCACCTAACATGAGAACACCAAAGAACAAGTAACGAAAAGGGACAAATAAAAATCCCGACGTCGATAGGTGGCGACTCTGCTGGGGACTCCAGTAAGAAGACTTAAGCCGCTATTACAATCTTTTCAAAACTGTTATCTGTTTGTGTGTGGATGTTGCATTTACATTTATGATGAATGTGTACGAATGCATTTACCAATATGCACTTAGTGCTTTGCACCATATCTGCTTGTGATATTAGTGCTTCGCACCATATCTGCTTGTGATATTAGTGCTTTTCACATGTCGTCATTTTCATACGGTGAGACGCGATGTATGTGAATGTATGTTGTCTGGTCCCTCCACCAGGAGGATATCCCGTCGGTGTTTGATTATTGGACTCGTGGGAAAACTAATTCCCCAAGGCTCAGGAAACGCACCACCCAAATTTGCTCCAGTTAAAAGACCGGATTAATTTCCTGTCAAGTAAATTGCGATGATTTGGGAACCTTCATGCCGAAAAATCACGAGAGTAACCTAAGATAGGTCAGCCTCTGATAAACCAAACGTGGAGGAGAGTCTCTTCATACTTTCACATTTCAATTACTTGTAATTTCATTTCCATGTAAATCTCAATGTAATGGAAAATATGAAGGAATATGTGTACATGCCTTTTTTATATCAAAACCTGACATTCTATTTTGTCAACTGACATCCATTTTGCAGGACGATACTCCTAAATGGACACATTACGTAATATTGCTATATTCACTAAGACTAAACTACGTAAGTCTTTTTTGTAGGGGTATAATTGGTCCAGTAACCTGATCAAAATCCAAAGAGGCCACGAGCCTAAAGCCAATTATGTCTTCATCTGACCAGACTGATCTTAATCTAGTTTCTTGCGAAGAATGCAACGAATTAAGTAAACAAATTACAGATTTGGTTGTTCTGCTTGAAGAACTACACCAATCTACTCAGGGTACAAGGATACTCGTACATGCTGAATCCTCCGCACAAGGAGGAACCCAAGGTCCGGATACTGCTAGTTCGGTCACAGGAATCCTCATAAGCACAGACAGATTCCTACAACTTCAGCCACACGATGATTATCTCAACCTACAGTTCCTGAGCCTGTACGGTCTCTGATAAAGGTGCCTACCCATGTAATGGCTATGTTATTTCCCAAGATGATACCGGTAAAGGAGAAGGAAGTCTTTGTTCCAGATCCCAAAGTGGAAGAAGTGGAATAAAGAATTAAACAAGACATCGTCAGAATGATGTCCAACATATGCATCATTGTCCATGATGAACACACAAACAGATACACCCCAAACGATGATTACCCAGACATAATGGTCATCATTCGGGAAAAGGAGGACGATGATAGCCCCTCCATCACTGCAGTCCACCAAGACTTGGCCCTCGATAATTGGAACAACACTCCTTGCATTTGCCGACGAGGGTAAAACGGGCAGAAACTCATTCTGCCCTGTAGATAGCAATAACTGCTTACTTTTTATGTACAGTATTAGCAGTTACTTTTATCATTACATGTTAACACTTTGTGTGATTGAACAGTTTCATATATCAAGTGAGAGCATGTTAGTTCAGGACTCTAAAGTTAGATGTTCCTAGACTTGCTGATGAGGTGCCTATTCTCCACAAGGACTATAACTTTGATGTAAAGTTGGACTCAGACTTGATGGAAATACAAGAGGACTATGAGATACCTCAGGAGATCAAAGAATGGGTCGAAGACAAACCCAAGTCAAATCTTGATCAAACCACCTCTTTTGAACCGCGAAAAACCCAAACAAACCCAAATTGGTACAGACCTCACTCAAAACCAAAGGAATGACATGGTTACTCTATTGACCCTATTCCAGGATGTGTTTGCATGGTCTCATGAAGACATGGTCGGTTTATACACGGACATTGTCATTCACCGCCTTCCCATCAAAGGGGGATTCAAGCCACTCAGGCAGAAGCTCAGGCAATTAAAACCTGAGTGGAAGTTAAAAGTTAAAGAAAAAATTGTGAAATAATTTCAAGCCGGCATTATCATGGTGTCAACATACCCTGAATGGCTATCCAACATAGTCCACGTGCCAAAACTGGGAAGGGAGGTGCGAGTTTGTGTGGATTACAGAGATTTGAATAAAGCTTGCCCTCAAAGATAGATTTCCCGTGCCATTCATCCACATACTCATTGACAATACAGCTCGATACGATATGTACTCCTTTGCTGATTGCTCCACGTGGTACCATCAAATCATGGTTGCTGAAGATGATCATGAAAAAACTTCATTCATCACGCCTTGGGGAACCCTTTGCTACAGACGATTGTCATTCGGCCTCATCAATGCCGGAGTTACCTATCAGTGAGCCATATGGCTCTTTTCCACGATCTAATAAATAAAAAAAAAAAAAAAAAAAAAAAAAAAAAAGAAAATAAAAAGGAAAAAGAAAATAAAAAGAGAAAATAGAAAAAGAAAAAATCTCTTCAACAGGTTCTACAGTTGCTGCCTTACCATCGGTAGGTTCTACAGATGGCTTCGGAGTTTGAAGTAAAAATCATTCCTCCACATTCCTTGAAATAAGAATGATTTTGTGGATGCGCTAGCAACATGGGCCTCTTTGATCAACATACATGACAAGGAAGACATTCCAACCCTCACATTTGCCCAACAAAAGGCTCCAGCCTATGTGAATTACATTGGAGAAGTATCGGATGAGCTACCTCCCATCCAACATCCTTGATATCAGCATGTCTATGAACACTCACAAGATAGATCTACACTCGCTGAGGCGAGCCCGACTGAGAAAAGGCGGATCCATCGACTTGCTATGAAATTCTACCTGAGCGGAGATGCACTCTACAAAAGAGATGCAGAACGAGGTCTCCTCAGATGTCTGGACAAGGACCAAGCTCAAAGGCTAATGGATGAAATATATGGGGGAGTATGTGGCCCACACATGAGCGACCCTCTACTTGTAAAGAATATCCTACAATAGAAAAGTCCAGCTACGACAGTTCAAACAACACGACATGGTTTTGAAGAAGATCATTGACAACCAAGATAAGTCTAAAGGAAAATTTGCTCCAAACTGGGAAGGCCCGTTTATTGTCAAGGAAGTATTGACAGGAGGTGCTTTTAGATTACAAGAAATGGACGGCGATGAATTTCTGCAACTCATCAATTCGGACACCGTGAAACGGTACTATGTCTGAGGTTACCATCAAACAAACATCCTGGTTTTGGATCATCAGATCACCAGTCATTTCAGCTTCTTTAACCCTCACTACATACCGCCTTTCCTTTTTTACATCGCCCTCGTGGAAAAACACACTTTTCAAACCCGGTAGAAGCGCGCCCCAAAATAGGTATACATCACCCATTCCGAGTTGTCAATATATGGTATGTAAACAACTACAACTTTATTATTACAACAAGAAAATCGTGAGTTTAAATACAAATATTATCTTCTAGACAATATCTATACTCAAATAAATCCTCATCACATTTATTGATACTTTATTTTACAAAAATGGTGAGGACTACTAAACAACTCTCTCTAGAACCTTCATTCCATACCCCGACTCGTACTCGCTATATTCTCGCCTCCTGAGAAAAATGGAACAAAAAGGAAAAAGGTGAGCTCAACTAGCTCAGTAAAGAATATTATGACTAAGATAATATACAACAAATTACCGTTAGTCTTCAACAGAGAAAAATCTAATAGAATACAATAGACAACAAATTTTAAATCAATATTCGCAGCGGAAATAATAATTCATTAGAAGAGTTAAGTAGAGAATGCAAACTACTATCTTCTATGTATGAATTTAAAAGTTCATCGCTCATCTTTTATCCCCGTAACATCAATCAATATACATCCGAATCAAATATTCATCTTTGCACTACAGCCAAAGATATTCATCGATTGGTCATGTTCATTTAAACACTGTTCATCTTTGCACTACGGCCAAAGATATTCTTCAGAAATCATTCATCTTTGCACTACAGGCCAAAGATATTCAATAATATCATCATTTGAGACTGAGGATGATGAAAAATATTTTTTTAAAGAAACGAATCTAGTGAAACAAAATGACAAGGATTAAGGATTAAGGATTCGTACTTTGTTTTATCCATGTTCAAAAATACCTCAAAAATAATCATAGTGGTGTAAAATTCAAGAATGATCAAAACATGGATACAATCAAAGCTAGTATCCAGAATAGATATTTTGGACAAAAAGAAGAAATTTTATTTTTCGGTGAATAGTGCCGTATACGTGAATAGTGCCGTATACGTGAATAGTAACTCCGACACCAAAAGATAGAAATTCCACAAAAACATCTTCACGCTTCATGAATAGTACTCGTGAATAGTAACTCGTGAATAATAACTCGTGAATAGTAACTCATGAATAGTAACTCGTGAATAGTAACTCATGAATAGTAACCCCGACATGGAAAAGTTCCAAATTTGATAAAAAGTTCCAACCAATATTTCAGATAATGATATTGAAGAAATAATATCATTTGAGAAGAAAATAACATCCCTTACCTCGAAAGATCAGTACTTCTAGCTGAAACACCGGATATAGGCTATGACTTGGACTTGCACCGTATAGCAATACTCAAAGTATACTCAAAATACTCACAAGAATACGCTCGATAATATAGAGAGAGAAAACTTGATTTACGGTGTGATTTTCAATTCTAACCTAAGCACCTATTTATAGAAATTGCTTAGAACACCAAAGCGTAAAATTTAATAAAATATTAATATATATATTATAATTTCCTCACGCACACTTTCTAAGATTCAAATTATCAGCCAAACAAGTGGTCCCCCCTCACCAAAATCAATAAAATCGTTTTTCTTAATAAAATTAATAAAACTCCCAAAAAATCAATTATTCAGAATTTTAGAACATCAATAATTCATAATAAATAGCCTTTTATCAGAAAATTAGAATCTCATGAGTTTTTATAGGAAATTCAATTTCTACAACTTTGCAGAAGAAAGTTTTTCCAAATTCCAAACAAAATTGACCAAAATCCACAAACAAAGCGATTTCTGTGCTATAATCAAATTTCAAATCAATAAATGGGGTCCACCGACATGTTTAACATGTTTTAAATATTTATTGCAACAAAAATACTCTTCCTCCTCGTATACTCATATATCCCACATTCGTTGTAAAAAATATCATCATTATTATATTATTAAAATATAATAATACATTATCTTATCGAGAAAAAAGATAAAATTTTAATTTTCAACAATTGTCACATTAAATTTTTCTCCATCTATATCCACATAAATTCAATATTTTCCTCATCATATGAATCAATAATTAATTATTCACAAATACTATTACTGTAATCACAATATTGACAACCGTGCGGTTCAGGAAAGAGGGGCTTTCCAATAAGAATTTCTTCTTCATCGCATGCAATTAGGTAACCAAACCTCTCCTTGTATGTAACTTTCTAGACATTGCCAATAATGTTATCTAATAATATTATTCAAATAATATGAATTATTGCTTCGATAATGAAAAAATACTTGTGTAATGACAATTATTGAAACAACAAAGAATATAAAATATCAACGCAAACAATTATTAACTCAATAAAATAAAATATCTTGAAGAATTATCTGTAACCATTATTGAGTAGTGCCTTCAATAATTGGTGCAATACTGCAGGTGCTACTTGTGCAACAACGCCAGACATCGTGTTTTAACCAACGGGTATTCCAATAGTGTTAATTCAGTAATAACTACGCCGTTATTTTTAAACAACTTATATTTTTGGCTTTCTTCATCCAATTGCTTTTCAGTTATGGGCCCACACATGGTCGCTACTGCAGGTAAATTTAATATTCCCGATAGTACGAATATTCCACGACCAAACGAATATTCCCGACAACAATGAATATTTTATAACCACTTGCTTATTTTAAAATATTTGCGTATTTAACCCCTAACTATCCACATTAATCAAATCAACCCTTACTATTTCAAAATAATAAAGAGAAAATTAAATTTCATTAATAATAAGTTGGGGTCTTACAACCTCCTCTCCTTATGAAATTTCGTCCTCGAAATTGACGACGACGCACTGGTGTGTTTCAAAAGGTGAGGATACCTCGCTTTCATTTCCGTTTCCAATTCCTGTGTCATTTCTCTATAAAGATGATTCCTCTACAAAACTTTAACTTGTGGTATGACCTTTCATGGCGTAGGACATGCTCCTTCCTATCCAAAATCTTGATGGTACCTCCTCACACGTTAAGTCTTGGCTATCTCGTCCTGGTTCTAACTCTATAACGTGGTTCGGGTCTTTCACATATTTCTAAGTATGAGATATATGAAACACATTATGAACACGAGACATACTTGGAGGTAACGCAAGTCTATAGGCTACATTTCCTACTCGGTCAAGAATTTGAAATGGACCAATAAATCGTGGATTGAGCTTTTCTCTCTTCCCAAATCTTGTAACTCCCTTCCATGGAGCAACTCGCAACAATACATGATCCCCTCACATTAAATTCCACGTCCTTTCGATGAAGATCCGCATAACTCTTTTGTCGATCTTGTGCCGCTTTTGTATACGTTTGTCGAATCATTTGGATCTTTTCGGTAGTCATACGCATATTAACTCGGGTCCCAACAATGTTGCTTCACCCACCTCATCCCAACATATTGGAGAATGACATTTTCATCCATATAATGCTTGAATGGAGCCACACCTATACTTGCTCGATAACTGCTGTTGTTGTAGGAGAATTCCACCAATGGTAAATACTTATCCCAACCGCCCTTGAAGTCTAGGACACATGAGTCTTAATAGATCTTCAAGAGTTTGAATAGTCTCTCTCGATTGTCCGTCTGTTTGGGGATGGTATGCCGAACTAAATCGCAAACTGCGCCCATAGCTTTTTGCAAGCTAACCCAAAATCTTGAAGTGAATCTTGGGTCACGATCCAAAACTATGGATACAGGCATGCCATGCAACCTCACAATCTCATTCACGCATATACTAGCAAGACGTTCAAGGAATAAGTCTCCGATCGGCAAGAAATGAAAGCAGACTTGGTTAATCTATCAACAATAACCCAAATAGCATTGATGCCTTGAGAAACCGTAGGAAGACCCGTAACGAAATCCATGGTAATGTGTTCCCACTTCCATTTCGGAATCTCAAGTGGTTGCAACGGACCTTTAGGTACTAGATGCTCCGCCTTTACACGTTGGCAAGTTAAACACATCGAGATAAACTTTGCAATCTCTCTCTTCATATTGTTCCACCAAAATGTATGTCGAAGATCACGATACATTTTAGTACTTCAAGGATGGATTGCAAATGGTGTATTGTGTGCCTCCATCATAATCTTGTACTTCAAATCAGAGTCGTTAAGAACACAAAGTCTAGAGTGGACTCGAAGTATTCCTTCTTCATCAATTCTCGCTCGGAATAGCTCTTTCTTATACTTTCTTCTTCATACGATCATCGGCTCAAGGCCGGTGGCTTGAGCAACCTTAACTTTTTCTATTAAAGTTGGCTCTATGCGTATACTTGACATCATCGCACTCGCGTCCTCTGCATATGATCTTCTACTCAACGCGTCAGCTACCACGTTCGTTTTACTAGGATGGTATTGAATAGTGTGGTCGTAGTCTTTCAATAGCTCGAGCCAACGTCAGCCGCCGCATGCGTGTTGAGTTCTTTTTGAGTGAAGAAATATTTAAGGCTTTTATGGTCCGAATATATCTCCACTTTCTCCCCATATAGATAGTGCCTCCATATCTTTAGCGCGAAAACGACGGTACGCTAACTCTAGATCACGAGTAGGATAATTCCTCTCATACTCTTTAAGTTGTCGCGAGGCATAGGCTATGACTTTCCCACGTTGCATGAGAACACATCCTAACCCTTTGCTCAAGCATCGTCAGAGATAACAAATCCATCCGAACCAGATGGTATTGTAGAAGAACAGTTAGAAATAAGTCTCCTCTTAAGCTCTTGGAAACTTTTCTCGCATTCTTCGCTCCAAATGAATTTTGTATCCTTCCGAGTTATGAGTTAATGGAGTAGCGATTCGAGAAAACCCTTCCACGAATCTCCGATAATAACCAAACTAGCCCAAAAGCTACGTGCACTTCGGTCACCGACTTTGTTGCTCCCAACTTTGTATTGCTTCAATCTTCATAGGGTCCACGGATACTCCATGTTTCGACACCACGTGCCCAAGGAATGCTACTTCCTCAAGCCGAACTCGTGATTTCTTCAATTTGGCATATAGTTTATTTTCACGAAGCCTTTCGAGTACCAAACTTAAATGGTGCTCATGATCTTCACGACTTTTGGAATATATAAGGATGTCATCAATAAAGACAACAACAAACCGATCCAAATATTCCTTGAATACTCGGTTCATCATATCCATGAAAGTCATAGGAGCATTTAGTTAGTCCGAAAAGACATGACTAAGAATTCATAATGCCCATACCGAAGAGTTCAAGGCGTCTTTGAATATCCTCGATTCTAATCTTGGTGATGATATCCGTAAGCTAAGATCGATTTTTGAAAAGAATTGTGCCCTTCAAATCGGTCAAACAAGTCATCAATACGAGGTAGAGGATACCTATTCTTGATGGTGACATGGTTCAATTCCCGGTAGTCAATACAAAGTCGCATACCCCCGTCTTTCTTCTTTACAAATAGAACAGGAGCACCCCAAGGAGATGTACTAGGACGAATGAAACCGATGTCCAACAATTCCTGTAGTTGGACCTTTAACTCCTGAAGTTCAATAGGAGCCATTCGATATGGGTTTTAGAAATGGGCTTTGTACCAGGTTCAAGATCAATAAAGAATTCAACTTCACGTTCGGGGTAGACCGAAGTTCTTCTTTGAAATACGTCAGAAAGTCAATAACAACAGGAATATTATTCAAATTTGACATGTCTTTATTCAAATCCATAACATGGGCTAAGAAAGCTTGACATCCGTTTTTTCAATAAACGAATAGCTTTATGATTAGATATGACAATGATTGATTTTAATGGTTTAGTTGCTTGAATCCGCATAACAACAGTTGGTTAGGAATATGAAAACTAACAACCTTACGAAAACAATCAATTTTGGCATGATGAGTAGTTAACCAATCAATCCCTAAAATCACATCAAAAGCAAGTATCTTTAAAGAGATAAGGTCAACGGGTAAGGTAATGGTGCCAACTTGAATCAAACAAGATTTATAAACAAGTGGATGTGATGAAAGTTTCTCCTAACGGAGTTTCCACAGATAGGTCAAAGTCTAATTTCTCCGAGTCAAGTTTAAACGTTGAGCACATGCAGGAGAGATAAATGAATGGGTAAGCACCCCAGATCAAGTAAGGTATAAACTTCGTAAGAATTTATAAATAGCTTACCCGTGATAACCTCGTTTGGGTTCTCGCATTATGACCCGTCACAACAAACGCTCTTCCCTAATCGTTGACTTTGACTTTTTCGGGACAGTCTTTTGAGTCACCGTCTCATTGAACTAGGTTTCGCCATCGCATAATCTCGAAAGCGATATGTCCTTCCTTTCCACAATTATAGCATACCTTGAACTGTCAGGACGGTTTGGACCGATATGTCCCTCTTTCCCGATTTATAAGATGCGAATGGGTGGTCATTCTCCTCCTTAGAACCGATTCGCCAAGACTGCGTCTTCTTCATGGTCGTTCGTTGTTAAATCTCCTCTTTTAAAATCTCCTCCCGACTCGCTTTCTTACACATTTTTCATGGGCTATGATTACCACCAGAGTGGTTACCATTTTTGTCCGTCTTTCTTTCTCCGCTGGTTATCATTATTCGTTGATTGCTATCTCTCGTACGATCTCGGTTGTGGTCCTCAGTTAACTGCACTTCGTTATCTCGCTTCTAACAATTGAGCCTCGTTAACAACATCCGAATAGAGAGAAAATTTATGAGAAATGAGATATTGTCGTATGCCGGGTTTCAAACCTCTCGTAAACATCCGCGTCACACGTTCCTCATTCTCCACCAAATGAGGTGCAAACCGGATAACTCGCAAACTTTGCCTCGTCATCGAAACACCGCCATGTTGTTTTGTTCCAATCGATGAACTCCACTTCCTTCATATACGACGAACACTTTCGTGAAAGTATTTGTCATTAAATAGCTTCAAACGTCTCCCAAGACATGCCGAGCGCGGTTGATGGGTACGCTTCATGAGACTCCCACCAAAGAGTCCGCCGCCACTAACATAAAGGTGGCAAATGGAACCTTCGTTCCTCGTGCATCCCAAGACATCAAATATCTTGGTAATTTGCTTGACCCATGTTTCCGCCATGATCGGATCCGCTTTCCCTTAAATTCGGTGGTCCCAACTCTTTGAACTGCTTGTTTGTGATAACCCGTGAATTGCTATCATTTCCTCCTCAGTATTTTGAACACGAAGTCTCCTCATCGATTTTGCATGAATCGCAAAAAACTTCTAAACATCCCCTCGCTCATCATCGCGCTTCAATGGTGTTGTTCAAAGGAGGAATATTGCCACCTGTTGCACGCTTTTCCTCGTTGGTGAGTACAAAGCGTCTCCACGGCCTCATTTCCATTGTTAATATTCTCATCGACATTCTCAAACATCGTCATAAAACAAGGGTTAATTAAGGAAATCAATATATCACATAATATCCCTATATATCGACCAACTAATAAATAAGCTTAGGTAGGACACACTAGCGAAGGATTTACTCTCTCTCTCCCTCCTAGTTCTATTCCCCAATCTCCGCCAGAGATCATATCCCTAAGCTCGATACCAACCGTGACGCCCCCAAAATAGGTATACATCACCCATTCGAGTTGTCAATACATGGTACGTAAACAACTACAACTTTATTATTACAACAAGAAACTGTGAGTTTAAATACAAATATTATCTTCTGACAATATCTATACTCAAATAAATCCTCATCACATTTATTGATACTTTATTTTACAAAATGGTGAGGACTACTAAACAACTCTCTAGAACCTTCATTCCATACCAGGCACTGTACTCGCTTATATTCTCGCCTCCCGAGAAAAATGGAACAAAAGGAAAAGGGTGAGATCAACTAGCTCAAGAAAGAATATTATGACTAAGATAATATACAACAAATTACCGTTAGTCTTCAACAGAGAAAATCTAATAGAATACAATAGACAACAAATTTTAAATCAATATTCGCAATGAAATAATAATTCATTAGAAGAGTTAAGTAGAGAATGCAAACTACTATCTTCTATGTATGAATTTAAAAGTTCATCGCTCATCTTTTATCCCCCGTAACATCAATCAATATACATCCGAATCAAATATTCATCTTTGCACTACTGTGCCAAAGATATTCATCATTGGTCATGTTCATTTAAACACTGCTCATCTTTGCACTACTACCAAAGATATTCTTCAGAAATCATTCATCTTTGCACTACTGTGCCAAAGATATTCAATAATATCATCATTTGAGACCGAGGATGATGAAAATATTTTTTAAAGAAACAAATCTAGTGAAACAAAATGACAAGGATTAAGGATTAAGGATTCGTATTTTATTTTATCCATGTTCAAAAATACCTCAAAAATAATCATAGTGGTGTAAAATTTAAGAATGATCAAAACATGGATACAATCAAAGCTAGTATCCGTAATAGATATTTTGACGAAAAGAAGAAATTTTATTTTTTGGTGAATAAGTGTCGATACGTGAATAGTGAATACGTGAATAGTAACTCCGACACCAAAAGATAGAAATTCCACAAAAACATCTTCACGCTTCATTAATAGTACTCGTGAATAGTAACTCGTGAATAAGAATTCGTGAATAGTAACTCGTAAATAGTAACTCGTGAATAGTAACTCATGAATAGTAACCCCAACATGAAAAAGTTCCAAATTTGATAAAAGTTCCAACCAATATTTCAAAGATAATGATATTGAAGAAATAATATCATTTGAGAAGAAATTAACATCCCTTACCTCGAAAAGATCAATCTTTAAATTTAAACAGGATATAGGCTATGACTTGGACTTGCACCGTATAGCAATACTCAAAGTATACTCAAAATACTCACAAGAATACGCCGATAATATAGAGAGAGAAAAAATTTCGGTGTGATTTTCAATTCTAACCTAAGCACCCTATTTATAGGAAATTGCTTAGAACACCAAAGCGTAAAATTTAATAAAATATTAATATATATATTATAATTTCTACGCACACTTTCTAAGATTCAAATTATCACCAAACAAGTGGTCCCCCTCACCAAAATCAATAAAATCGTTTTTCTTAATAAAATTAATAAAACTCCCAAAAATCAATTATTCAGAATTTGAACATCAATAATTCATAATAAATAGCCCTTTTATCAGAAAATTTGAATCTCGTGAGTTTTTATAGGAAATTAAATTCTCTACAACTTTGCGTAAGAAAGTTTTTCCAAATTCCAAAATGTAAATTGACCAAAATCCACAACAAAGCGATTTTATGTGCTATAATCAAATTTCAAATAATAAATGGGGTCCACCGACATGTTTAACATGTTTTAAATATTTATTACAACAAAAATACTCTTCCTCCTCGTATACTCATATATCCCACATTCGTTGTAAAATATCATCATTATTATATTATTAAAATATAATAATACATTATCTTATCGAGAAAAAGATAAAATTTTAATTTTCAACAATTGTCACATTAAATTTTTCTCCATCTATATCCACATAAATTCAATATTTTCTCTCATCATATGAATCAATAATTAATTATTCACAAATAATATTATGAATCACAATATTGACAACCGTGCGGTTCAGAAAGAGGGGCTTTCCAATAAGAATTTCTTCTTCTTCGGGGCGCAATTAGGTAACCAAACCTCTCCTTAGATGAACTTTCTAGACATTGCCAATAATGTTATCTAATAATATTATTCAGATAATATGAATTATTGCTTCGATAATGAAAAATCTTGTGTAATGACAATTATTAAAAAAAAAAGAATATAAAATATCAACGCAAAGAATTATTAACTCAATAAAATAAAATATCGAACAAGAATTATCGTAACCATTATTGAGTAGTGCCTTCAATAATTGGTGCAATACTGCGGTGCCATTTGTGCAACAACGCGCAGACATCTTGTGTTTTAACCACCGGTATTCCAATAGTGTTAATTCAGAATAACTACGCCTGTTATTTTTAAACAACTTATATTTTTTCGGTTTCTTCATCCAATTGCTTTCAGTTATGGGGCCCACACATGGTCATACTCGTCAGCATTTAATATTCCCCGACAAAGATTTAATATTCCACGACCAAACGAATATTCCCGACAACAATGAATATTTTATAACCACTTGCTTATTTTGAAATATTTGCGTATTTAACCCCTAACTATCCACATTAATCAAATCAACCCTTACTATTTCAAAATAATAAATAGAGAAAATTAAATTTCATTAATAATAAGTTGGGGTCTTACAAGCAGCCTGGTTTCACTTCATTTCCTACAACTTCGGTTATCCCACCAAGGATTAAACCTTTCACACCTTCAATTTATCCTTTACATGGGATTAAACTTTTCATCTGCAATCCGCCCTATACCTGGTGTCGACGTCGGGATTTTTGGATGTCCCTTTGCGTTACTCGTTCTTTGGTGTTCTCATTTTAGGTGAGATTTGTTTGAAAAAACAAGTGAAAAAGGTTCGACATGTATAATGTCGACGATGGACTGTTAAGAGTCGGTCGGTGAAATCGAGATTCATTAGGGTCCGAGGACTTGGTTATGCGGAGGGAAGATGTTAGGCATCCCCCGACATCCGTGTTACTACGGTGACAGCCTCTTTTCAAGAAACTATTAGCTGAATGTGTGTGTGTGTGGGTCAATGTGCTGTTATTTAGAAGTAGTGTGAGGACTCGTTCGCACCTATATACACAGGGTTTGAATTTATGTAAAAATTTAGTTTTAAGCAAGATATGGCAGTGATGTTTTATAAAAGAGGGTTTTCAAACCCTGATGCTCAATAGTAATGGAGACCTTTTACACTCCCATTTTATTAAGTGTTCGGCTTGATTGATTTTATTTGATAGATGCGAGGCATCCGCACGAAAATAATGCACAAAATAATACCGACTTCCTCATGGGTATGGAAACCATCTCGAGGAAATTCGCATAACGCAGAATAATTTACAAGTCGCCATGACTAAAAATGTACATTACGGGAACCGAATCTAGATCTAATGGGTTGAATCTGTGATCACATGATTCCTAGACGCACAAGATACCACAATTTGTATGAAAGTAGTAAGGTGTATATATATAAAAGTCAGAATATATATATACTGACAGATCACCAACCATGTAAGCACCTCCATGGGGATCGAAATGTAAATAAAGTCAGAAGCTATCAACCGCCATCGATGAAACTCCAAAGTAAGGGACGAAATGTAAATAAAGTCAGAATATTTGGCCAACCGCCACGAAGGAAACTCCAGGCGGGACGGAATGTAAATAAAACTGTAAAAGCGATCAACTGCCACGAAGGAAACTCTAGGTAGGACGAATATATGTATATATATATATATACGGTAAGGATCAGGAATATTCTCCTTAAATAGCATTCTTTTATTAAAACTACGTCGTTTTGGAGGGACGCGGTGGCGTGTATTTACAAAAATGTCACCGCGTCCCTCCAAAATGACGTAGTTTTAATAAAAGAATGCTATTTAAGGAGGAATGCTATTAAAGGAGAATGCTCTTAATCTCAATCGTATATATATATATATATATATATATATATATATATATATATATATATATATATATATATATATATAAAAGCAATAAACGCACCGAATGTAAAATCCAGGCTCATCGAACAGAGTTCAACAACAGTTCATATATATAAATAGATATATATGCAAAAGCAGAGTAAAGGCACCGGATGTAAAATCCAGGCTCATCGAACAAAGTTCGACCACAATTCATATATATATATATATATAAGCGAGTAAACGCTCCGCATCAAGTTCAGGCTCATCGAACAAAGTTCACACACGATTAATATATATAAATATATATATATATATATATATATATTAAAGCAAATAAATGCTCCACAATCAAGTCTCAGGCTCATCGAACAAAGTTCGACACACAGTTCATATATATAAATATATATATATAGAAAAGCAAATAAACGCACTGATTAATCAAGTTCAGGCTCAATCAAGCATAACTCGATAATGTTAGTCAATATATATATAAATATATCTATATATAATATATATATATATACAAGCTGAAATAAAACCACGGACCAAAGTCCGCAAATCTGTGTAACACGACTCTCAACGTGAAGAAGGGTGTGTGCAGAGATGAAGAGAAAGACTCTAAAGTGTGTGAGAAGGCTTACAGCTGACTGCCAAAGAAGACTTCTATATCTTTAAAGTGGGTAAACATTGGCTTTTATAGGTACAAAAGAGGCTATATATGAGCTCAGAGGTGTTTAAAAGGGGAAAGTACACTACATGGGGTGAGTGTAAAACAAATTGGGCAGGGCTTCCTCGCCTTTTTCTCTTGCAAAATGGGCAGCCCAAGCCCTCTATTTATAGGAAATTTAGCCGTAGGTGTACCTCCGGCTGAGCCGCAGGTGTACCAGAGGCAACCCGGGTGGGCCCGGGTTTTTTAGGTCGGGTCGTCTCGAAGTACGTGCACTCAGGCACTGTAATGTCCACTCAAACTTTAAGAAGTGCAATCCGAGCATCCGTTTGAGGTATACAAGACCTATTTCGGACCGCCGTTGTCGAGAGTTGTATGATGGCATGGGATTAGAGTTTGTACGAAGTCATTAAAGATGGGACGATGCCCTCCGGTCTTCAAGCTTCAACTTTCATTCGTTACCCCGCACAATAGTCACTCGGGATTGATTATTCTTGTGGGACATCGTCATGTAGAGATGTTGAGACGATGTGGCATGGCATCATATTTGGCTAGATGACGATGTTGCCCTTCTTACGGGTGTTATCACGGATTAAACCGATAAAGCGACGTTGCTCAGCTTATTTGAGATTGGATTGTAATAGTTGAAGGTCCTCATTGTCATCTTTGAGGTGTGCCTGTCTTCCTGATGTTATCGCCGGGTTGGTACAGTGTATCTTGTTGTGAGCACCGATATTGAAGCTGGTCGCATTTGAAACAAGAATTTCTGGGGTTATCGCCGAAACTGCATTCCTTGGGGTAATCACCAAGGTTGGTGGCTATTCCCATGGTTGGGACTGAGACTGGATACCTCGGGGTTATCTCCGAGATTAATCGGTCTTCTCTGGTGTATGTTCCGGTATTAGATCTGCATGCCTCGGGGTTACATCCGAGGTTGGAATTGTTACTCCCAGATTGGGCTCCGGGGTTGATGCTAAGCTCCCGATAGTATCCGGTATGGATTGCCTTTCAGGGTTCCCTCTTAAAAGACGAATCTGTCCTCTTGCAATGTTAGTAGTGATGATTATGTAAAATTTTGAGTGTTCTAGATGCCCTCTTTATCATACTCATGCATGACGATGCATGGGTAGGATAAAGAATCCTAGAAACTTTAAACGTAACAAGACAAACATGGTACTGTATGTAGCAACATGATGCCAATGTATGATGCATGTGTACGGGGTTGTAGCCCAACATGATGGGGATGACTGTTGGCTCCCTGTTGCTTCAACTGGGGATTGGCAATGCTGACTAGATTTGATGTATAAGCCGAATCTGTTAGGATGTTGATGTTGGAGTTTATCACCAAATTCTTGTGCTCTTGATAACGACTTGATCCCGAAGAGGTAACTCTTATGTGCAAGAGATCTGTGGGGATAAAGCTTGATCTATTTCAGGATATGTATAACATATTCCATCATCTATCCTCTTTGATAACTTTAACCTTTCCTAGTTAGTATCGCCAGACCATGTCAAGATTCTGTTGGATTTACTGCCAACAACTAATGCTGTCAGGGATGCCTGACCTTTGTTGACATGTATTTCACCGATATGTGAATCAACGGCTGAAAACCCTATGGAATAGACTGTCAAGGTTGCTTGACCTTCGTTGACGTGCGAATCAATGGCTGATATTCTGTGGGTAGGTTGTCAAGGTTGCTTGACCTTCGCTGATGCGTGAATTAACAGAACACTGCATTACGACCCCCGCCGGGGTACCACTGGGGAATAAGAGCAATCAAGCGTGAAATCCTCGAATAGCTCTAGAGCTCTGATAGGTTTAATCGCTATCGACTGAAATAACGTCAAGGTTGCTTGACCTTCATTGAAATGTGTGTCAACAGCTTGAATGTACTTTGTAATCCCCTGCCAGGGCTTCACGTTGTAACCCCCATCGGGGACTCACGTTGTAACCATCGCTGATGTGTGTAGCAACGGCTGGTCATCAGATGGCTTCCGATGCTCTGTTGGGTTTGCTTCCCCCGGTTATCATGATGTCAAGGCTGCTTGACCTTCATTGATTTGTGTGTCAACGGATGAGTATGCGTTGTAACCCCCGCCAGGGATATACGTTGTAACCCCCGTCGGGGACTCACATTGTAACCCCGTCGGGGACTCACTTAGGGTAACGACCCGGAGTTGGTGGCATCGGACCTGTACAAGGTATTGCCGTGTGTGATTTGTGATAACTGAGATCATCGGCAGGGTATACCTCTTGTTCGGGTGACTACCAATAAGCGATGTGCTGACTCAAAATTTCATTTGAGAAGACCAGGATTGCATGCTGTATAGCTTAATCGCGTGGCGTTTTTATTCCAGATTTACCTTTTCTAATCCGCAAGTGTAAGACCCCAACTTTTATGAATAAAGAATAATTTTCTCGAATTATATTTTTGAATATTATTGTGTTGATTTGATATAATGTTATAGTTATGGGTAATATTTACAAATTTTGCAAAGTAACCAAGTGGTTATATAATATTCGATTGGTTGGGGAATATTCTTTTTGTCAGGGAATATTCATACGATGGCACAATCATTGGTGGACCCCACAACGGAAGTATTGTCGTAGTTAGAAAACGACAAAATTATCTTTCTATAAAAATAACTACGGAGGTGTTACCGTTAAAACCATTGAACTACCCGTTAGTAAAAAAAGTACGAATCTGGCGTGGTTGCGTAGTAATACGGTATTGATTATTGATGCTTACGTGAGAAGTCACTCGGTTATACTCAATTATTGCTACGATAATTAACGCATCATATCTCTTATATTATTGATTCAATTATTGTCACATTATCATCTGTATAATATGTTATATTATTAAATCAATAATTGAGACGACAAGTTATAATATTAATGATTAATAATTGTTGAAAGATTAAATATGTGTTGATTAAAAATTAAATGATTTGTGGTAATATTTATTCAATCCTTGATGTACATAAAGAGTCTATTATGAGGCGTTTGTGGTAAATTTGGTTATTCTATGGGGGCCCATATGTCATCATCTAAGAGTCTCTTTCGCCAATAGTAATTACCTTTACCAGACGTCAAACCACTTGCCGTTTCATATTACAGGCGTCGAACCAATTATCGTTTCACATTACAGGTGTCGAACCAATTGTGTTTCACATTACAGGCATCAAACCACTTGGTGTTTCACATTACATGCGTCAAACCACTTTTCTTTTCATATCACCAGTCATCAAGCCGCTTGCCTTTTCATATTGCAAGTGCTAAGCTAGAAATCTTCTATAAATAGAGGCCTAGTTCTTTATTATTTTTCACGAATTCATTCAAGCTATAGAGAGAGAAAGTATAGAGAGAATAGAGAGAAAGAAGAAGAGTATTATGTTACTACACTCTTTGCGATATTCAATCTCCTACTAATTTAAGGGTGTTATTTCTTTTGTATTCATGAAGAGAACTTCATTATTCCATTATTTATTATTACATTGGAATAAAGCGTATCATGAGCTATCCTATACTTGGTGAAATTCTTACGTTATTCCGGTCTTTATTATTACATTAGAATATCATCGTATGCATGCGCTTTTACCGGACTGGTTCCATTATTTATTATTACGTTGGAATAACACCGCTTATACTGATCTGTCTATCGCATGCATGGTGATTTCTTTTGTTATTCCATTCTTTATTATACTCAGTTGGTTAAAACTTTGACTTCTATACTCCATGAAATTAGTGGAATATCCTTGATATTTACGTTTCATCTAGTATCTTTTCATTGAAATATTCTTCTGAGCATTCTTGAATTTTACTCTACAAAGCAGTATCATGTTGACAGTTTCGACGTTATTGGTTCCTGGATAAATTAATTCTTGAACTTTTTTTATTGAATTCTTATATCATTGTCATCATCCTCATGTTTATATTTTATTGAAAGTCATCTGTGGCTTGTAGTGTATAGATGGACATGGTATGATTATGACCAGGGATTATCCGGTGTAATCATGACCATAATATTACAAATGATGTGGTAAAAGTCCTCATTGGCCAACAGTGCATTGATGGACAGTTGTTGGCATGATCATGACCATTAATGAATACACAAATATTCTTGGCTCGTAGTGCATGGATAATTGTGGTCGTGATACTAAAGAATATCCTTGGCCAGTAGTAGTGGGGTGATTCGATGATGTGGATTATTTATTGTCGAGTCCCAATGATAAAAGTGATGAAAAACCTTTTAAATCATAAAAGATAGTAGATTTTATTCTCTACTTGACTCTTTTAATGGATTGCTTGTTCAGCTGTGATTAAACATGATGTTTGTTATATTGTATTAGTTTAACATCATTTTAAGGCTAATGATAATTTCTTCGCATTATCTTAGTCATAATATTTTTTCTTCGGGCTAGTTGAGCTCACCCTTTCTTTCTTTGTTCTCTTGAAATGAGAATATAGCTGGGACGAGTCGGGGAACGGAGTGATGGTCCTAGATGGTGCATTAGTAGTCCTCACTATTCTATGAAATAGTGTGATAATAATTGTAATGAGGACTCCTTTTGAGTTTGTATACTCTCTAGTAGACAATATTTGTATTCAAACTCATAGTTTATGTTTTGTCGTATTTACACCACACAATTGTATTATTAAGTTGTATTTGAATTACATACCATGTATATCGGCGACTCAAGATGGGTGATGTATACCTAATTTTGGGGGCGTCACAGTTGGTATCAAAGCTTAGGGATATGATCCCTGGCTAAGATGTGAGAATAGTACTAGGAGGGGAGAGACGGGGAATTCCTTCACTAGTATGACCTACCTAAGTTTATGTGGTATTTAATTGGTTGGTCATAATTTAGGGATAATATGTTACATGTCAATTAACCTTTGTTTTTTGACAGTATCTGAAAATGACATCCGAGAATGTTGAGAATAGCAATGGAGCATAGGCGACAGTTGATTCACCACATATCAATAATCAGGATAATGTGCATCAGGAAGGCGACAATCCTCATGCAAACAACAACACTGACTAAATGATGAATGATTAAATATTCAGAGGCTTTATGCAATTCATGCAATAGCAGGCGAGAGCGGCTCCTGTCCAAAATGTAGGTGGAAACACTGGAAAC
The DNA here is from genome assembly GCA_020205615.1 of Panax quinquefolius. Classification (NCBI taxonomy): domain Eukaryota; kingdom Viridiplantae; phylum Streptophyta; class Magnoliopsida; order Apiales; family Araliaceae; genus Panax; species Panax quinquefolius. The sequence goes on along the minus strand of CM035172.1, from coordinate 96,846,690 downwards.
TCTCGGACGGTCACCGCTAAACAGTTCAAGGAGCTGGGACCACCGGAGTTTATTGGAGAGCCAAAACCACTTAAAGCGGAAGCATGGATAAAGAAGATCACCAAGATATTTGATGTATTGGAATGCTCCGAGGAGCAAAAGGTTCCCTTTGCTGCCTTTATGTTGCGAGGAGAGGCAGATTACTGGTGGGAATCGGTAAAGCGTACTCAACCTGCCGCACTAAAAATGTCTTGGGAGAAGTTCAAGAACTATTCAACAACAAGTACTTTCTCGAAAGTATTCGTCACATGAAGGAGGTGGAGTTCATCAAGTTGGAACAAAATAATATGACTGTGTCGTAGTACGAAGCAAAGTTTGTCGAGTTGTCCCGGTTTGCGTCCCACTTGGTGGAAATGAAGAAAGAATGACGCGGATGTTTTTAAGATGTTTGAAGTCGAGATACGTCAACATCTTATTTCTCATAAACTGTGTTTGTATTCAGATGTTGTAAATAAGGCTCAGTTAGTGGAGCGCAATAACGAGTCAACACAACCAAAAGAGAGCAGCCGGCAAAATGATAATACCAGTGAGATCAGTCATCGAAGCGGTGACAACAAGCGTGGAGGAAATCAACAGGCCAGAAGTGGTAACCACTTCGGTGGTAATCAGGGCCAAAATAATAAGAATGGGCATTTCAAGAAGAGGAGATTCAACAATGATAGAAAGGCGTCAAAGACCAAAGACTGTCGTTAAGGAAGGAGAACGACCACCTATCATATGCTTCAAAAATGCGGAGGGAGGGCACATCGGTCAAAGCTGCGCGATGTCGTCAAAGCATGTTATAAATATGGAAGAGAAGGTCACTTAGCCCGATTTTGTTGTTCAAGAAGACAAGTTCAAACTAGGATGGAGGCACCAAAGGTCAGTCCCAAAAAAGTCAAAACCTAGTAGTCTGAGGAGAGCGTTTGTTGTGACCTCCTAGAAAGCAAGGAACCCGAATGAGGTCATCACGGGTAAGCTTATCATAAACTCTAGTGAAGTCTATACTTTATTTGATACCGATTCTACCCATTCTTTTATTTCTCCTACTTGCGCTAAACGATTAAATTTAACTCCTGAGAAATTAGACTTTGACTTATCTGTGGAAACTCTGTTGGGAGAAACCTTCATTGCATCCACTGTTTATAAGTTTTGTTTGGTTTAAATTGGTACCCTCACATTACCTGTCGATCTTATTTTCATTGAAAATACTTGCATTTGACGTGATTCTAGGGATTGATTATTTTCGTAAGGTTATTAGTTTTCATATTCCTAACCAACCTATTATGCGAATTCAAGCGACCAAACCATTAAAATCAATCACGGTCATTTCAAGCCATAAAGCTATTCGTTTATTGAAAAACGGATGTCAAGCTTTCTTAGCTCATGTCACAGATTTAAACAAAAATACATCAGTTTTGAACGATATTTCTATTGTTAATAAATTTCTTGACGTATTCCTTGAAGAACTTCCTGGCCTGCCCCCAGAGCGTGAAATTGAATTTTGTATCGACCTTGAACCTAGTATCAAACCCATTTCCAAAGCCCCATATCGAATGGCTCCTATTGAACTTCAGGAGTTAAAGACCCAACGGCAGGAATTGTTAGACATTGGCTTTATTCATCCTAGTACGTCTCTTTGGGGTGCTCCTGTTCTATTCGTGAAGATGAAAGATGGGAGTATGCGACATTGTATTGATTATCGGGAGTTAAATCATGTCACCATCAAAAATAGGTACCCATTGCCACGTATTGATGACCTATTTGACCAGTTGTAAGGAGCCAAATTCTTTTCAAAGATTGATCTTCGTTCCGAATATAACCAATTGAAGATTAGAACCGATGACATTCCAAAGACGGCTTTTAGAACTCGGTACGGGAATTATGAATTCCTAGTCATGTCCTGTGGATTAACTAATGCTCCTACTGCCTTCATGGATATGATGAACCGAGTATTCAAGGAATATTTAGATCACTTTGTGGTCGTCTTTATTGATGACATCCTTATTTATTCCAAAAGCCCTGAAGATCATGAAAGCAACACTTGAGGTCGACACTCCAAAAGCTTCGTGAATACAAGCTTTATGCCAAGTTGAAGAAATGCGAGTTCGGCGAGGAAGTAGCATTCCTTGGGCACGTAGAATCAAGTCATGGAATATCATTGACCCAAGAAAGATTGAAGTTATTCAAACCGGGAGCAACCTAAATCGATTGATCGAAGCACGTAGCTTTCTCGGTTTAATTGGTTATTATCGGAGATTCGTGGAAGGATTTTCTCGAATCGCTACACCATTAAACTTAGCTAACTCGAGAAAGATACAAAGTTCGATTGGGCGAAGAATGTGAGAAGAGTTTTCAAGAACTCAAAAGGAGACTCATTTCGCACTGCTTACACAATACCATCGGCTCGGAGGGATTTGTCATCTACAAAGTGATGCTTTGGGCAAAAGGTTGGGATGTGTTCTCATGCAACATGGGAAAGTCATCATGCTTTATGCCTCACGACAACTCAAAGAATATGAGAGGAATTATCCTACTCATGATCTAGAGTTGGCAGCTGTTATCTTTGCTCTTAAAATTTGGAGGCATTACTTGTATGGGGAGAAAGTGGAGATCTTTACAGATCATAAAAGCCTCAAATATTTCTTCACTCAAAAGGAACTCAACATGCGACAACAACGTTGGCTTGAACTGTTGAAAGATTATGATCATACCATCCAATACCATCCTGGAGAAGTGAACGTGGTAGCTGACGCATTGAGTAAAAGATCATATGCAAGTACGAATGCAATATTGTCAACGCAAAGGCCCATTTTATGTGACTTGCAAAGGATGGAGATAGAGTTAAAGACTCTAGGAACCCATGTGATGATGCGAATATACGAGTAGAACCAACTTTAATCGATAAAGTTAAAGTCGTTTCAAGCTCATGACACTGGAGGCGACGCGTATGAGGAAGAAAGTACAAGAAGGTGCTATCTTAAGTAAGAATCGATGAAGAAGGAATACTTGAGTCAACTCCGGACTTTGTGTTCCTAACGACCACGATTTAAAGTATAAAATCATGATGGAGGCGCACAACACACAGATTTTGTAATCCATCGGGAGTACCAAAATGTATCATGATCTTCGTCATACATTTTGGTGGAGCAATAAGAAGAGAGAGATAGCGTTGTTTATCTCAAGGTGTCTAACTTGTCAACGAGTTAAAGCGGGGCATCAAGTACCAAAAGGTCCATTGCAACCACTTGAAGTTCCAGAATGGAAGTGGGAGCACAATACCATGGATTTCGTTACCGGTCTTCCTAAAGTTTCTCAAGGCATAGATGCGATTTGGGTCATTGTTGATAGATTGACCAAGTCTGCTCATTTCTTACCGATACGAGAAACTTATACACTTGAACGTCTTGCTCGTATGTACATAAATGAGATTGTAAGACTGCATGGTATGCCGGTATCCATAGTTTCTGATCGAGACCCAAGATTCATTTCACGATTTTGGGTTAGTTTGCAAAAAGCTATGGGCACAGACTTACGATTTAGCTCGGCATATCATCCTCAGACGGACGGACAGTCAGAGAGGACTATTCAAACTCTTGAAGATCTATTAAGACTTTGTGTCCTTGATTTCAAGGGAAGTTGGGACAAGTTCTTACCATTGGTGGAGTTTTCCTACAACAACAGTTATCAAGTAAGTATTGGCATGGCTCCATTTGAAGCGTTGTATGGAAGAAAGTGTCGTTCTCCAGTATGTTGGGATGAGGTGGGTGAACCAACGTTGTTGGGACCGGTGTTGGTACGTATGACTACGGAAAAGATTCAAATGATCCGGTAACGTATAAAAACCTCACAAGATCGACAAAAGAGTTATGCTGATCTTCATCGAAAGGATGTGGAATTCGATATAGGAGATCATGTGTTGTTACGTGTTGCTCCGTGGAAAGTTACGAGATTTGGAAAGAGAGAAAAGCTCAATCCTCGATTCATCGACCCATTTTTAATCCTCAATCGAGTAGGAACTGTGTCCTATAGACTCGCCTTATCGCCAAGTATGTCTCGTGTTCATAATGTTTTTCACATATCTATGTTGCGTAAATATGTGAAAGACCCGAACCACATTATTGAGTTAGAACCAGACGAGATAGAGGAAGATTTAACGTATGAAGAGTCCTATTAAAATCTTGGATAAGAAGGATCATGTTCTACGCTCCAAGGTTATACCTCAAGTCAAAGTTTTGTGGAGAAACCACGATGTGGAGGAAATGACTTGGGAGTTAGAATCTGAGATGAAGTCAAGGTATCCTCATCTCTTCGATATACCAGGTATGTACCCTAATTTCGAGGATGAAATTTCATTCGAAGGGGAGGTTGTAAGACCCCAACTTTTATGAATAAAGAATAATTTTCTCGAATTATATTTTTGAATATTATGGTGTTGATTTGATATAATGTTATAGTTATGGGTAATATTTACAAATTTTGCAAAGTAACCAAGTGGTTATATAATATTCGATTGGTCGGGGAATATTCTTTTGTCGGGGAATATTAAATGACGGCAAGACAATCATTGGTGGACCCCTGGCGGAAGTATTGTCGTAGTTAGAAAGCGACAAAATTATCTTTCTATAAAAATAACTACGGAGGTGTTACCGTTAAAAGCTGTTGAACTACCCGGTAGTAAAAGTACAAGATGTCTGGCGTGGTTTGTAGTAGTACACGGTATTGATTATTGATGCTTACGTGAGAAGTCACTCGGTTATACTAAATTATTACTACTGATGAATTTCGCATCATATCTCTTATATTATTGATTCAATTATTGTCACAGTATCATCTGTATAATATGTTATATTATTAAATCAATAATTGAGACGACAAGTTATAATATTAATGATTAATAATTGTTGAAAGATTAAATATGTGTTGATTAAAAATAAAATGATTTGTGGTAATATTTATTCAATCCTTGATGTATATAAAGAGTCTATTATAAGACGTTTGGGATAAATTTGGTTATTCTATGGGGGCCCATATGTCATCATCTAAGAGTCTCTTTTGCCAATAGTAATTACCTTTACCAGACGTCAAACCACTTGCCATTTCATATTACAAGCGTCGAACCAATTGTCGTTTCACATTACAGGCGTCGAACCAATTGTGTTTCACATTACAGGTGTCAAACCACATGGTGTTTCACATTACAGGCGTCAAACCACTTTTCTTTTCACATCACCAGTCGTCAAGCCGCTTGCCTTTTCATATTGCAAGTGCTAAGCTAGAAATCTTCTATAAATAGAGGCTTAGTTCTTCATTATTTTTCACAAATTCATTCAAGCTATAGATAGAGAAAGTATTGAGAGAATAAGAGAGAAAGAAGAAGAGTATTCTGTTACTACACTACTGCAGTATTCAATCTCCTACTAATTTAAGGGGTGTTATTTCTTTTGTATTCATGAAGAGAACTTCTGTTATTACATTATTTATTATTCATTAGAATAACTCAGATACTCATGAGCTACCCTATACTTGGTGAAATTCTTACATTATTCCGGTCTTTATTATTCTATTGGAAATATCACATGCATGCGTTTTTACATGGGACCAGTTCCGATCTTTATTATTCATTGAATATCCTGTTTTGTACGCTTTTCTGTTGGACTGGTTCCATTCTTTATTATTACGTTGGAATATCACATCACGTATGATTTACTGTGGGACTGGTTCCGTTATTTATTATTCTCGTTGGAATAACTCGCTGTGCGTGCGGATCTATCGCATGCATGGTGATTTCTTTTGTTATTCCATTCTTTATTATACTCGGTTGGTTAAAACTTTGACTTCTATACTCCATGAAATTAGTGGAATATCCTTGATATTTGCGCTTCATCCAAAGATCTTTTCATGGAAATATTCTTACGAGCATTCTTGAATTTTACTCTACAAAAAGCGATATCATGTCGACAGTTTGGACGTTATTGGTTCTGGATAAATTAATTCTTGAACTTGTTTTATTGAATTCTTATATCATTGTCATCATCCTCATGTTTATATTTTATTGAAAGTCATACGTGAAGTACATAGTGCATAGATGGACTTGGTATGATTATGACTAGGGATTATCCGGTGTAATCATGACCGTAATGTTACAAATGATGTGGTAAAAGTCCTCATTCGGCCGCAGTGTATTGATGGACAGATGTTGGCATGATCATGACCATTAATGAATACACAAATATTCTTGGCCCATAGTGCATGGATAATTGTGGTCGTAATACTAAAGAATATCCTTGGCCGTAGTGCAGGGGTGATTCGATGATGTGGATTATTTATTAAAATGTGTCCCAGCAATAAAAGTGATGAAAAACCTTTTAAATCACAAAAGATAGTAGATTTTATTCTCTACTTGACTCTTTTAATGGATTACTTGTTCATTGCAGATTAAACTTGATGTTTGTTATATTGTATCGGTTTAACATTGTTTAAGGCTAATGATAATTTATTACGCATTATCTTAGTCATAATATTTCTTCTTGGACTAGTTGAGCTCACCCTTTCTTTCACTTTATTCTCTTGAAATGAGAATATATTTGGGACGCAGTCGGGGAGCGGAGTGATGGTCTAGATGGTGCATTAGTAGTCCTTACTATTCGTGATATAGTGTGATAATAATTGTAATGAGGACTGCTTTTGAGTTTCTATACTCTCAGTAGACAATATTTGTATTCAAACTCACGAGTTTATGTTTTGTGTCGTATTGTATACGATAATTGTATTATTAAGTTATATTTGAATTACATACAATGTATCTGGCGACTCAAGATGGATTATGTATACCTAATTTTGGGGGCGTCACAGTAAGAACTCCTTTGTAACTCGAATTGGACTGAGCCGGAGGGGTGGGACCCACATAGGGGTCCAGCGAGTGCACTCGCTGCAGTCGCAGTGAGCTCGCTGACAATCGCGGATGATAAATTCCAAAGTGAGTTGGTCTCACAAGTCATTTTCAACTTGTCACAAGGAAAATCCGTGAGCCTCTTTTAGATCTGCTTTGAGTTAGGGCTATTTTACGCAAATTTCGCCACCGTACAAGTGTTCTACACTATCCACGTAACGATGTCGTGTATTTTTCCAGTTTTTATCCGTTGGATTGTGAGTTATCGCATGAAATGCATCTAAACACATAGTAGTGATTATGTATGCACAAATGACTTGCTAAAAAATATTCAACATAGTAAATGTTAGTATTAAACCATGCTGAACATAGTGATGTGAAAAATTTGACTTTTGAGGCGGTCAAATTGGCACCTTTTTCTCGCTATTTTTGTCTTATTTGAGGTCCAATGAGCAAAAGGTAGCAAGGCAAAGTACTCCTAGTATTGAGGTTGACCTTATGCATGATGATTTTGATTTTTAATGCATATATTATGTATATGACTTTGGGGGCGGTGTAAGCATTGAATGGCCACCTGCATACATGCCTATGTGCATGTGGATAGTCCTATTTTTAAAGGGGACTATGGCAAAAATTTTCCAAATGTAGGCATTGGGTAGTCATGCATTTTAACTCTATTGTATGTTAAAGTAAATGCATGCATGCATATAGACATAAATGCATTTTAGAAAGCTCCAAGTAAGGAAATACCACACCCTTTCTGAGGTGATTTGGAGACTTGTTATCCAGATATTTATGGATCCGGATCGATCGAAAGGCGGTTCCATGGGACCACTTACGGCGCGGCGGAGGGCTTTCAAGTGCCTCGTCCCTGCGATTCTGTCGAGATGACCTCGCTCGGTTAGTGGAGGCCATGATTCATCTTGTCAAGGTAGATATGCCAGACGTTGAAGAAGAGGAGGCGGATATTCCGATTGAGGATTCCGCTCCTGCTTCACATGTTCCTCGTAGGGAGCTCCCGAGTATTCAGGTGGCAAACCTAGAGCTGCTGGGTGATTTGAGCAGACATCCCTCGATGTATTTGCATGCTAACGAGGTATGACGTTAGACTTTGATCTTCCTTCTTTCCTATTGATGAGGATTAAAGGGTTCTGATGTTGATCTGCATTTTATGTAGGTTCCTAGTTTTACACAGCCTCGAGGGAACTGGTTCAGCATTCACTCCATGTACCAGGCGCTTCATCCTGTTTATAGAGCGATAGTGCACGAGTGGGGATTCAGGGCATTCTTCTCTATCCTTCCCCGTCGTTGTCCCTGGGGTTATCTCAGGGCATTATCTGAGCGATGGTTTCATCAGACTAAGTCACTCCATCTGCTGGATTGCGAGGTGATGATGACGCCTATGGATTGGCAATTTATCACAGGTATGGAATTTGGAGGGGAGCCAGTGCCTTGCATGGAGAATATTACCCCTACTGCCGTCATATCCTTGTTAGGAGTTCCGGTGGAGGCGCTCAAGGGCTGGACTGTCCATTCAGGTCCTTTGAGCGTAGATGCTATAAGCGGGCTTTTGAGTGAGCCCATGCCTGATGATGTCAGAATCAGAGATCGCGTTCTGCGGTGATTGTTCCTGATGATCATTCGAGGCTGCTTCATAGAAGATAACTCTTCCACGATATCTTTCGCTTTGATCAGCGTGATGTGGACCGTATTGGAGAGTATGATTGGGGCTCTTACACCTTTGCCTATTTCCTCCGAGGCATGCGTATGCGCTCACAGGGTTTGATCGAGGCTTGGCTAGGATTTTACCCATTTCTGTTGGTGAGTGTTTCTCTTGTCTTTTCCCATTCATAGGTGAAGAGTGTTTACTGATAGCAGATGTTTTGCCATTGTGTTGGCATTTTTGGGCCTATGAGAGGCTCCCATGCTTGCGTCCTATGAGTGTGTTAGGTTTAGATACCTATCCACGAGGACGATGATGGCACCATTCTATTTTGCCAGAGGTCCTCGTGAATGAGGGATTCGATCAACGCCAGATCAAATTGGAGTTCTTGACGGTGATACCATTACATGGATTCCCTATTCAGGGGAATACTTGACCATCGGCTTTGAGGATGGACACCCGACTGGAGTTGAGTACTTGATTTCCACCAGGAGAGTTCCTCTCTTCACAGATGGAGGCTGGGAGCTCTATTTAGGAAAGCGTGCTATTAGGAGTACCACATGGGAGATTTGTATACCGATCTTGCCTCCTGCCAGGCGTCATTGGCCCATATCACAGTCACCTGTCACTGATATCCCATTGTTGGGGGTTGACGGTTTTGCATTATCAGAGGGTCCATATACTCAGGAGATGTTCCAGCGGTGGTGGTCCCCTCGCACTATTGGAGCCCAGTCCCGCGCCACTCAGTTTATGGGGGATATGGTTCCAGGATCCTTGATGATGACGGATTGGATAGCTTGTGTCCGAGATCCGACTCATATGACCCAGATTGATAGTTTGACCCGGTAGTTGGACCAGACACATATATTTATCCGGCATTTGGGTAAAGATCCAGCAGAGGCGGAGTCATTCGTTCCTTCTAGCTCAGGCGCTGGCCCCTCAGATGACCCATTCAATTTTGCCGGCGCAGATCCTCCTCTTTATAGGCCCGACATCCCTGTTGATAGAGATCCAGTGACTTAGGAGGAGTTACATCAGGTGGACAGGATTGATGATGTGAACATCGACACCTTGGTCTTCTTCTGATGTGTATTCTCGTTATATCTTTTGATAGACCTTTGTTAGATATTGGGTGGCTGTACCCCATTCTCGCTATATCTTTTGATAGGCCTCTGTTAGTAGTAGGGCGTCTGTGCCCCATTTCCCTGTATTTGTAGCTGTACAGAGATGATGTATTAGATGATGATATACTTAGGAATGTATGCACAGTTTTTTTCATTCCCTATATCATATTGCCATCCATTATTTGTTATACATGTATCATGTTATGTATATGTATGTATGTCCAGAGATATTCGGCATTGACCCTTGGATGGTCTTATAACACGACCCGCACAGATATCTTCTTCGACAATTAGCCGTATAGATCATACCCCACCGTCAGTGGTGGTATTGGGTATGCGATCGTGGTATGATAGCATGTCACCACGCACGGGGATCTGTAGATCGATTCTTGCTTGAGATACCATAGCGTTATTAATGTTTCATGTTCCCACAGGGTTTGTGGATGGGATGCTAGAGCATTGGCTACCGGATAGGCAGGTATTCCGATTCGATACCCATAAGTTAACTCCTACTCTGGAGGAGTATGCACGATTGACGATGCTGCCTTTAGATAGACCTTGCGTGCATCTGGCTTTGGGAGACATGAGTAGATGGTTCATGACACTCACAGGATTGCGGCGCAGAGTAGTGCAGGACGAGCTGACATCTAGCCACGTGATATCCTAGCGTTTTTCTGTATGATAGATTTGGCTCGGAGGATAGCTATTCATGACATTCCGGGGATTTCACTGCATTGGAGGACCATTGGCGTTTGGCCAGGATCGATGTACTGTTGCTGTGCGTATTGTCGTATGTCTATATGCCACGATATATGGACGAGATAGACATTGGTGTCATCATGGCTATGAGAGCTCTTAGAGAGGGTCGTACCATTGTACCTATGATTGTAGCGAGAGACCTGCGATCAAGATCCCATCTTTGCACTTATCGAACAGTGATTGTTTATCGGGAGTTTGGCCATCTTTGTATGTGTGGTTTATGTCACACTTGAGACCGATTAGCACTCTTAGACGGCATGGGTATTGGTTCACCCATGATGTAGCCATGTCATACTCCTTTCAGCCATCGGAGTGTATAGATGCTCTGTCTTGGTCCGCATTTTTGGAAGATATCAGCGATCCATTCAAAGATATTGTGTGCGTTTTGGGGCTTTGCTCACCATACATCTTCATTACTCACGCCTCTGAGCATGGACTTCCTCCTCTAGTCGGCGAGGGCGTGACTACTTATCACCCATCGCCGTGATGTCATGATTCGACCGCCCTGTGATTTCCATCCTTTTGAGGGGGCGATAGTCGACGTCGACTTCTCGATATCTCGTGCCAGAGGACCAATCTCGTGTGTATGCTTGTTGGGATCAGCGTGAGATAGCTTCTTTTTCTGTCAGTCATCCACGTTGTTCTGCAGAGTATTCCGCATGGATGGAGACAGAGATTTTATCGGCTGCGGTAGTGTCCACAGTACCGGATAGTGAGTCAGATGATGTAGAGCCCATGGAGGACATCGATTCCTACATTGAGGAGGAGCCCGCTGCTGGGTTGCCAGCATTTCTTCTGGATTCTCCTAGTACAAGTATTGTTGTGATTTAGCACTCGGCACAGTACTTAGAGCAGAGTCTTCATCTGATGACCTTTGAGAGAGACCGGAGCTCGATCTATGATGTTGATCGCCCTTGATGGGAGGGACGAACTCTATTAGAGAGAGACGAGGCATTAGCTTCGCAGAGATGCTGCTTTGTTGTTGAAGCGAGATGAGGCTAGATCACCCGAGATCTGATGATAGTTGAGGCGGGATAGTGCCATATATCTGCCCGGATGTAGCCGTCACGAGATAATCTTCGCAGATGAGGTCCTTTACCACTGGCGTGATCGCAGAGATGAGCGCATATATTGATGATCGTATATGGTCACCATGCGAGATGGTCGCAAACCTGTTGGGTCGTGTGGATATTCTCGTCTGAGAGACCACGACTTCGCCTCCTTCTTACGAGAGGACGCCATGTTGGGCTTTCATAGCTCAGATATACCACGACTTGTAGATGAACTTGTATTTTCCCCGCACATACTAGCTTAGCCATTTTGTCACGTATAGCGATTTACAATGTATATATATCAAACAACATTATATATGACGGAAAATATATTTTGGATAACTTCCCTTTTAGATATGCCTTCTTTATTTGCTTGATATTTTTGCCTGTTGCTTGTGGCTTGCGGTTTTGATGTATTACGAATTCCTCCGGGGTGGATGGACATTGAGTTGTCTCTGGATAGTTAGAATGGATCATCGATCTATATGTATCCTACCATCTTTGGTGTCTTGGGGGTGGTTTCGGATGAAAATGTGGAGAGGAGTGTGGCTTTCCTCTCGAGATCGACCGCACCACAGATGGTCGCCAGTACTTCTATTTAGGAGAAGCCTAGTTAATTTCACCTCTTATGGATTGGTGTTGCTCTTCAAGGTATGACCGCAGCTTAGATGGTCGCCAAATCTCCTATTTGGGAGGAGTTCAAGTAATTCCAATCCTTTGGTCTGAAGCCAAATGAAATGTAGTGGATTGAAGTTTGATCTCAGTACCAACTGACAAGGGTTTGTTTTATGGTAGGGGGTGAGACCGCACCATGAATGGCTGCCTACGTACTCTTATTGAAGAGGAGAATAGGTCTGCGTAGTTCGAACCTGGTGTAAGAGGTTCAACGCTGTATATGGCAAAAATGGTGTAGGGATGTTTTTGGTTGTTTTTATTTTTGTAAGGGTAGAAATGTTTTTGTTGTTTTTGTTTTATTGTGACCGGGCCATGTAACATGGTTGCCTACATACTCCTATTGAAGAGGAGATCGGTCGACGTAGTTCGCCCTCGTAGGTAGGGAAAAGCGTAATCCCACGTATGCGGTCGAGAGCGAGGAGGAGAAAGTTTAATCCTAGGTTGAGGATAAAGCTGCGGTATGAGAAGTTTGATCCTATGTATGGGTAGCCAAACCGCAAACGCCAAAGGTTCAATCCAGGGGTGAGATGACCTAAGTCGTAGGAACGCAAAGGAGAGGCGAAAGGTGCTTTGGCTTCACTACTACAAAAGCGATAAATAGACAACACTTAAATCACAACGCGTTTTTATAAAAATACAGATTTTTTTTCATAACGTTTTTAAAAAAAATGTTGTAGATATATATACAAAAATATTATCTATTTAAAAGGGTATTTTTTTAGTTTTAACTAGATAATATTTTTTTTTAAAACGTTGTGTATTAAAAAAACACGGAGCTTGAAAAACGAGCTCAAGCTAAAACTTAAAATTAAAAAAAACGTGACTCGGTGACTGGGAGTGCATCCTCGAGGGTTCCAAGTAGCAAAAGTTAGAGAGAGAGGCTCCTCATTCTGCTGATTTTAGGGGTTTTGACAGTTGAAATCCTTGGGGCTTCGGATTTGGAGGTCTCAGATCTTGATGATTCTACTGGCTTTAGGGGTTTTGACAGTTGAAATCGGGTCTTTGGAAGCTGGTTTTGCTTTAGATCTGATTAATGTGTGCTCCACCGACCGACTGTCACAAAATGCATTCAGAAATAATTTTGTTGCAGAGGGTTGAAGTGGAAGAAGGTGGAGAGGAGAGAGCTCCACTTCTCAAACCCTAGCTCTGTTCAACTTCTACGTGGCGTGCGAACTCGATTTCTGGACATCCAATTGTTTGGACTCCGCTTCGATGGACCTCAGATGCTCTCAAGGCAGTTTGGTGCATTCGGTCGGAGGAGGAGATACCGCTGCAACCCTTATACTTACTGGTACTATATCATGGAATCTTTTGCCCATCGTTTTCTCTCTCGTCTTTTCTCTCTTCTTCTTCTTCATCGGTTACTCTTTGATTTTGCAGCAACCCTTATACCGCTGCTTAAGATCTTTTGTAAGGGAATTTTAAATTAATTGCTAATCTTTTGTATATTTTTTGTAAAGATTCCAGTTGCTGACCATCAGATTTCAGGTATTAAATTTGACTGAAATCGAACTTAACCGGGTTGATATTAGAGTAGGGCTATCTGGTCCGTTGGTTTTCATGGATGGATCTCCTCAAGCTGTTCGGCAGTTGCGTAATCTCAATTCACAGGTCATTCTGAAAATCACTTATGCTATCAATTCAAATTTGTGTCCATGCATCTCTGTTTTATTATTATCTGGATTGTTAACTTTAATTACTCTCTTCTTTACACAACATTTTAAAATGCCACTCACTTGTAATGCTAACTTTAAAATTTGTTGCACAGCCACAAATTTCATCTGCCAATGTCGATCTTACAACTGAGACAGCAGTGGTATGGCCTGTATCTGAGGCTAAAGTTGTATCAAACTGGCAAAAAAATTTAGGAGTTGAACTCGCAAAGCATTTGACTAGTTGTGGTTTTGGGTCTAATATTCGAGGTAAGCTCTTTCTTGAATGCAGTTATTTCTATTGTCCATAGTTTTTTTTTTGGGTCATTAGAAGGAGAGAGATAGTTGCAAAATGACATAATTTTAGATGAATAAGTAATAAAACTTATATTAACTAAATATTTTTCGTCTTTTCTTTTATCCCATGTTTTGAAGCTTTAAAAATACCCCAAAAATTAAAGAAATTTTAAGGAAAAATTAAAGCGAAAATGAAAACGAAAACTAGTGTTCATACTTCTTGGTGAATGAAGATGCACCTCAAGAGTTTATCATATCCACATTCAGATTCACCCACGAGATTTTTAAACAGTTTATCATTTGGCAATGAGTATATACAAAGTACATTCCAAAAAAAGCTACTGCTATATAACTCAGCCCTCATTTGTCAGGACCTATCACCTATCTAGAGTAGGGCGTTACAAAAAGAAAGCACAGAGTATTTGACAAAAAAAAATGCATATTGCTTGCTCATTCTTGAATTTTCATATCTTTGGCAAGCAAAAATGAAGAGCTGAACTATTTTAGCCTTTCAGGACTACAACTTGCTCATCTTTCCCATTATTAAGGCTCAAGATTCCCCTTTTCTTCACCTTGTTGGTACTTTCTGTGCTAGTACATGGCAGATTCCGGTAACCTCTTTTAGATTACCTACATCCTTTTTTACAAATGGGTCATCAAAAAGATCTTAATGCCCCCAAAAGAATAAGCATTGACAACGAGTTTTCTTCTGCAAAATTTAACAATCATATGTTTAGTTTCAAATAAATCACATTAAAATTTTAACAATCATATGTTTAGTTTTCAACAGGCTATCATTAGACCGAATGATATGACTATGATACACTTTAATAGCTTTTGAATGTTTATAGTTTACGACAAAATGATTGGTTGGTTATAAAACTATGAAAGTTATATGTGGATTTAAATTTTAGTGTTTGTTAATATTGCTTATTGTATGTTTTTAAAGATAATTTTGAACTAATTTTAAGCAGCTCAATATGCCTTCTGAAATGCAAGTCTCACTTACAGATGAAAAAGGAGATATTGAACCTGTAGCAGTGGTTGCTCTATTCCTTCCATCTTCTAAAGGAAATATTGAACCTCCGATGAAAAAGGAAATATTCATGTTTGCATTATTCTGTGGGTGTTTAATTTTCTGTATCTTATTTATGATCTTATTCTACTGTTTTTGCAGGGTATCCCACGAACTTTATTGTTGATCATATACATTGTAGTTGATGGCTTCACCGGATCTTTATTCTCCATGGCCATCCCCAACCAATCAATCTTTTACGGGATCTTTTAATTTACAATTAGAGGAAGAGCTTTTGGAAGATAGTTTAGCTTTGCAAGAAGTTACTGCCAATCCTGTATGTCAGAGTCGTGTTATCCTCGAAGACTTTCAGGGAGGTGTGGTCTGCCTTCTTTCCCAAAGGAAACAAAGCACACATGGGACAAGCTCTTCAAAGAAGCATATGCAGCAGATGTCCGTATTATCACTGAGGATGAGGCTATCATTCCGGCTCATTTCATTGTTCTGGTGGGGCATCAAATTATCATATACTCCCTTAATATTTACAGTCAATTCCAGTCTCATTCTTGAAAATTGCTTGTCCAACGTGTAAGATTTAACTTTAAACCAATTTTAACCTTTTTAACCACATCAACCTTTTTATTTACTTTATTTATTAGAAAGATGGTACAAAAATAATGACATATATTAAAATATAAATGCATCACTTTTTAAATTGTATTCCTTATCAAGGCTAATGGGAACAAATTGTTAAAAGCAAGCCATAATGATCACTAGGCAAAACAGGGAGCACCAAATTCTTCACCTCTTTTTTCACGTTCTTCTCTTTGCAATATGATAAGCCCGGTATCGCTTCCATCCCAATCATTTCAATTCCGTCTATCTTAAAATCACGCAAATAACATAAAAACCGATCCAGTCGCTTTTGCAGTGTCCGGTTACCAGATAACATCATGTTGGACTTGGTATTGTAGGTCCAACCAACGTCTCCAGGTTTTAGCTCAAGTCCAAGCATCAATCCACCCGTCGAGTAGAGGAACTTGACCATCCAACTTGTCATCCCAGTTCATGTCACCACAAAATATCACATTTGTCTTAGTTTTAAGAAAGTTAAGAGCCTCCTTTGCCTGATCTACCCGTTCTTTGCTATACATCTGATCCCATTTAGGAGGGCCTGGACAGGGACTCTCAAGGTGGCTGGTGGCAACAACCAATGGTGTGTCCGCCTCAAATGCAACTTCATCAACACAGAGCTCCCTTCCCATTATTGAATTACGGAAGGGTTTGCAGCTAAACGATTTTACTGGCAGTTTGCTTAGCTGAATTTTTTTGATAAATTGGTTACAAAGAATATAGCTATTGACACGTAAAGTCGCCAAGAATATAGCTACATTAGCTATTTCCTACTGTTGCATGGAATATAGTAATTGCATTATTTGTTATTCAGATGTTTACTTGTTGAATTGGATTATTTGTTAAATTTGTTGTTATTGCTTGTGCAACAGTGACAACATAGCATTGGGGACGATCCGGGAATTCTTATGATGGCAATATAGTTGAGAGATCTAAACCCAAGAAAATCAAAGTTGGTTCCTAATTTATTTATACAGAATGTTTGTTATTTTTTCTTCTCATATCTTGTGGCATTTTATGCGTCAACAAAATGCAAAAGCAACATTGCATTTACTCTTTTCATGTTCTGCCAACAAATTGTATAAGGGGTTACTGTAGAGTATATACTTCCAGCAATTCCTTGTTTTACATTTATACCTTATCATTTTCCATTTTGTCTCTCCTTGTTTCAGGCAGTTAGAGAACATTGTTATTGTGGTTTATTTTGTGGATTGAAAAGTGAATTTGAGATGTATATATGGATATTTTGGTATATATTTTGTGGATGTAGTAATTTAAAACTGTAAATGAATAGTATTATTGGGATGTATTTTGAATGGTTGATACATTTTGGCTATATATCATGGCATTTGCATATTGCAGGTGCATTGGTAATATAGGTGAATCATATTTTTTTTCTTTTTTTTCTTTATCTACAACATTTAAAAAGCGTTGTCTGATATACTAAACAACAACATTTTTATTCAAAAAACGTTGTGGAATCATACCTTCTACAACATTTTTTTTTCTAAAAAACGTTGTATATTGTGCTTAACTACAACGTTTTAAAAACGTTGTGTAAGGGTGTCAAATAGATAACACCCTTAACCACGACGTTTTTCTGACTGAAACCACAACGTTTTTTCCGCGTTGTCTAATTAATGTTTTGTAGTAGTGCTTGAAAAAGTATGTTTCCCTGAGGGGCAAAGTGTAGAAGAGTTGTAGGTGGTAAAGGGTTAAAGAACCGGAAATTTGGTGATCTCGATGGTTCTCGCACTGTGGTGTTTATAATTACTTTGAGATATAGTACCGATTTCACTTGTTATCGAGTTGATGAGTTGTGGAAATTCATCGCTGTCCATTTCTTGCAATCTGAGAGCGCCTCCTGTTAATACTTCTTTGACAATAAAGCGGGCCTTCCAGTTAGGGAGCGAATTTTCCTTTAGCCCGATCTTGGCCGCCCGAGATTTTCTTCAAAACCAAGTCATGTTGTTTAAAGCGCCAGAGCCGGACTTTTTGTTGTAGGATCTGGCGATCCTTTGTTGATATAATGACCATGGAAGATAGTCGCGGTTCGCCTTTTCGCCTATTAGAGACAATTGGTGATACATCTTGTACCCATTGATCTTCATCCAGCTGAGCGTCTATCAACACTCTGAGGAATTCCATTTCAACTTCTATGGGGAGCACTGCTTACATCCCATAAGGTTAAAGCATATGGGGGTTGCCCCAGTGGAAGTACGCATTGAGGTTCTATAGGCTAACAGTGTCAGAGGCAATAGGTCAGGCCAATCTTTGTTGTTGGCGGACATCTTTTGCATAATCTTCTTGATGTTCTTGTTAGCCGCTTCAACAACACCATTCATTTTCGGATGATAGATGACAGAGTTGAGATGTTTGATGTGGAATTTACTGCATAATTCCTCCATCATTTTGTTGTTGAGGTTCTTGGCATTGTCTGACACAATCACCTCTTGTTGTCCATATCGACAGATGACATTGTTTCTGATGAAAGTGATGATGACTTCTTTAGTAACCCTGGGGAAGGAGGCTGCTTCTACCCACTTGGTGAAGTAATCGATCATGATGAAGATAAACCGGTGACCATTACTGGCTTTAGGCTCAATGGGCCTGATAACATCCATTCCCCACATTGAGAAGGGCCAAGGTGAACTCATATTATGGAGTTCCCGTGGAGGGGCGTGTATGGCATTCCCATGAATCTGGCACTGATAGCATCTTCTGAAGTGGTCATTGCAATCAGCTTTGAGAGATAGCCAATAATGTCCGGTCCTGAGGACTTTCTTGACAAGGAGGGGGCCACTCATGTGGGGGCCACAAACTCCGCCATGGATTTCATCCATAAGCCTTTGGGCTTGATCTTTGTCTAAACATCTGAGGAGACCTAGTCCTGCATCTCTTTTGTAAAGCGCATCTCCACTTAGGTAAAATTTCATAGCAAGTCGATGGATCCGCCTTTTCTCAATCGGGCTCGCCTCAGCGGGTGTAGATCCATCTCGCAGATATTCCTTGATATGCTGATACCAAGGATGTTGGATGGGAGGTAGCTCATCCGATACTTCTCCAACGTAATTCCCATAGGCTGGGGCCTTGTGCAGGGAAATTGTGACGCTTGGCAAGTGTTCCTTATCTGATATGCGAATCAAGGAGGCCAAAGTTGCTAATACGTCCGCAAAGTCATTCCTATGACGAGGAACGTGTAGAAAGGAGATTTCTTCAAACTCCAAAGCCATTTTCAACACCTGCCGATGGTAAGGCAGCAAATGTAGTTCCTTGGTTTGATATATTCCGGTGGATTGTCTGATTACCAACTCTGAATCTCCAAGGACAGTTAACCGTCTGATGCCCATTGAACGGGAAAGTTTTAGCCCCATGAGACAGTCTTCATACTCACGGTAGTATTATTGGTGCCGCTTAAATCAGAACTTTCGACAAGAACGGATATCTGCTCCCCGCACGAGATACTAGAATTGCTCCAGCTCCAGAACCTTCCATATTAGCAGCTCCATCAAAATACATCTTCCATGATTGGCGCGTATCGCACTGATGGTGTTACTGCACTGTCATTACTCCTTCATTGGGGAAATATCATTCCCAGGGTTTGAAATCCCCTGAAGGTGCGGAGGCCAGTTGATCCGCGATTCCTTGACCTTTGATGGACTTTTGAGTCACATATACGATGTCAAATTGTTGTAGGATCAACTGCCATCTGGACAGCTGGCAATTTAACATGGGTTCGTTGAACACGTATTTGAGAGGATCCACGCGGGATATGAGATGGGTTGTGTGACCATGGAGGTAATGCTGTAACCTCATGGAAGCCCATGCTAAAGCACAACACGTCTTTTCGATCAAAGTGTACTTGTGTTCACTGCAGCTGAATCTTTTGTTGAGGTAATAGATAGCTCGTTCTTGGCCTCAATCGTTCTTCTGTCCCAGCATGCAGCCCATGGCATTGTCACTTATGGACATATATATAAACAGGGGAACATCATCCCTGGGTGGTACCAAAATAGGAGCTTTGACTAGCTATTTCTTGATTGTGAGGAAGGCATTTTAACACTCATCATTCCATTTCATGGAGGAGTTCTTCCTTAATAGCTTGAAGATTGGCTCACACGTTGCTGTGAGTTGGGAGATAAACCTGCTAATGAAGTTGATTCTTCCCAAAAATTCCCGTATTTCCTTCTCTGTTTGAGGAATGGGCATTTCTGTGATGGCTTCGATTTTGGCAGGATCCAGCTCAATCCCCTTGTGGCTAACTAGAAATCCTAGAAACTTGCCTGATTTAACACCAAAGGCGCATTTAGCTGGATTCAACTTCAAGTTGTACTTACGCAACCTGTTGAATAGCTTCTTGAGATGGTCTATATGGTCATCCTCCTTCCGGGATTTGACAATGATGTCATCCTCGTAGATCTCGATCTCTTTGTGCATTAAGTCATGGAAATGAGCCATCATAGCTCGTTGATAGGTGGCTCCGGCATTGATGAGGCCGAATGACAACCGATTTATAGCAAAAGGTTCCCCAAGGCGTGATGAAAGCGTTTCTCACGATCTTCTCAAGAACTAACCATGATCGATGGTACCTGCGAAGCAATTAGCAAAGGAGTACATGTCAGTATTAGGCAAAGATATTCAATGAGAATGTAGATAAATGGCATGAGAAAGCTGTCCTTTAAGCAAGCTTTGTTCAAATCCCGGTAATCCACGCAAACTCGCACCTTCCCTCCAGGTTTAGGCACGGGCACAATGTTGGATATCCACTCAGAATATGTGGACACCATGATGATGCCAGTTTGAAATTGTTTCATAATTTATTCTTTCACCTTTAAACTCCACTCGAGTTTCAACCGCCCGAGCTTTTGCTTGACTGGCTTAAATCCCTCTTTAATGGGAAGACGATGAAGGACAATGTCAGTGGACAAACCCACCATGTGTTCATGAGACCATTGAAACACATCCTGGAATTGGGTTAGTAGCATAACCATGTCATTCCTTTGGTTTGGGGTAAGGTCTGAACCAATCTGGATTAACTTAGGACTTTCTAAGGTTCCAAGATTGAAAGAAGTGGTTTGATCAAGGTTGGGTTTGGGTTTGTCTTTGACCCATTCTTGAATTTCTGGAGGCATCTTAATGTCATCCTGTATGTCCACCAAGGCTGAATTCATCTCTACATCAAAGGTACAATCCTTGTGGAGAAGAGGCATCGTATCATGCAATACTGATATTATCTAAATTGAGTCACGAAAAAAAATATGCTTTCACTTAGTATATATGAAATGTGTTGATCATATACGGTGTTAGCATATCTTGGCAAAATAAATTGCTAAGATTGTATTGAAAAGTAGCGGTTATTATATATACACATGGAGAAAGAGTTACGCCTGTTTTACCACCAATCGACCAATGCAAGGAATGTTGTTCCAATTGGCGAGGACAAAAAGTCGGGTGGACCTTGATGATGGAGGGATTGTCATCATCCTCCCTATCCCGAATGATGGCCATTATGTTCTGGGCAGTCATCGTCTAGGTTGTATCTGTTGGTATGTTCATCATGAACGATGATGTGTATACCGGACATCATCCGTATGACGTCTTGCTTGATTCTTCGTTCCTCTTCTTCTACTGCGGGATTTGGAACAAAGACCTATTTCTCCTTTACCGGTACCAGTTTGGGAAAAAACATAGTCATTACATTGGCTGGCACCTTTACAGGAGGTTGTGTGGACTCAGAGTTTGGAGGCGAAGATAAACGCCACATGGTTGAAGCTGAAGGAATCTGCTGATGCTTATGAGGATTCCTGTGACTAGAACTGGCAGAATAGCCTAGCCCAGCTGTTCCAGCTTTTTTGGTTAATCGAATAGGGTACTTGATACCCTGGCAATCTTTACCCAACCCTTGTCCCGACTTATGACCTAATGACATCATTTCTTGAGTAGCCGACATTACCTCGGCAGAAATCTTGGGTTCGGGCAATGGCGTTCCAATAGCATGGTATTGGGTATTGCTTATTTCCAAAGCATAAAAACTGACCGGTTCCACATCTGCATTGG
The DNA here is from genome assembly GCA_020205615.1 of Panax quinquefolius. Classification (NCBI taxonomy): domain Eukaryota; kingdom Viridiplantae; phylum Streptophyta; class Magnoliopsida; order Apiales; family Araliaceae; genus Panax; species Panax quinquefolius. Next base: position 96,824,853 of record CM035172.1, on the reverse strand, counting down.
CATTGATGAATGGCATGTCTCAATGTTGAGGACACTCTGGTTCAGCGTTGACCGTGACCAGGCTATTGTTGATAATATATTTTAACTGTTGATGAAGGGTGGAGGGGACTGCCCCAGCCATGTGAATCCATGGTTGTCCTAAGAGCAGGTTGTATCCCGAATCTATCTTGAGCATATGGAAAGATACGCAGAATGTGTGAGGACCAATTTTGATTGGCAGCTCAATTACTACGACCGAATTTCGCCGGGCCCCATCAAAAGTTTTGATGATAGTATGGCTACTCTGAATTAGGTTGAGATTGATATTCATCTTCACCAAGGTAGCGTATGGACAGATATTCAGAGAGGAACCTCCATCTATTAAGACTCAAGCTACCATATATCCGGAGGACAAGACCGTAATGTGCAACGGCTTGTAATGACCGGTCCCTTTGGGTGGTATGTCATCATCAGTGAAGGATATCACATTGTTGTTGAAAATGTGATTAACCAGATGTTGAAACTTTTCCGTATCGACTGATGTTGGTAGATAGGCTTCTTCTAAAACCTTCAGCAAGACCTTCCGGTGATTCTCGGAAGTTAGGACCAAGTTCAGAATTGATATTCGTTGTGGAGCTTCCTTTAAGCTTTAAACCACCTTAGCTTCGGGATGACCCATAGTGCGGAGGAATTTTTCAATTTTCTCCATGGGTATTTTCCCATTTGGTTTGATGACAGGCTTCATCACCCGGTGGGAAAGATATAGTGGATTTTCCTTCGACACTGTAGCAGTTGTATGTGAGGTGGATCCTTCACCTTCTCCATAATTCCATGGAACTGTGCGCAAGCTAACAATAGGATATTGTGCTCTGCACGATAAGTTGATCGGCTCGGGAGCGGCCACTTTCAAAGGATTGTTGCTTCCCTTGAGTTGAATTATTGGCGTTGTGAGTAATGTGTTAATCCCATTAGTTTCAGTAGATATGATGGCTACCAAACTTTTCCACTTAGTAGGGCCTGCATTCTCACTTACACGTAACACAGTATCGTTGTCTGCTAAGTGCATGACACCACTGTCAATTAGATTTTGGTTAAGGTGGCGGAGTGCCCAACATTCTTCTGTGCTGTGACCGCGAGACTGGGAGTGATATTGACATACTCCATCAGAGTTTTATCGCCCTAAACGAGGGTTGATTGGAGGTAGAAGGGAACTGATCCTTCCTTCATTGATTAACATATGAAGAATTTCCTCCATAGGTTGGCCCAGATAGGTGAATTCCCTTTTTTTGGTGAAATCCCGACGGGCTTTGGCATTTGCTCTCTTTGTCACCTTGTCTTCCAACATTTCATTTTCTGAAAGGGACGAGAGAATATTCATGACAAGAGGTAAGTGGCTGGCATGCTCCTGGCTGATTAACTGACGTGTCACTTGATGTTGATAAGTCACCAGTTCCGCCAATTGCTCAATTTGCTTGCAGAGAGCTTTCATCTTTCATTCCATTGTGAACTGGAACTTGGCATAATCCCATCTGTCCTCACCATCTTTGAGGGTCTGGGATGATTCACAGCTGAAATTGGAACTTTGTCCGTTGCTCCAATTGATCATGTTAACCTCTTCTTCTTTGTGTTGAGGAAGAGGGTTGTCTTGAACGTGAGGCTGATCTGGTTTGGTGACCACGATCTCCCCGTTGTCTATCAGGTCCTGGATCTTCTGTTTCAAGGCCTAACAATCCTGAGTATCATGTCCAGGTGCCCCAGCATAATAAGCACATTTTCGAGGAGCATTGAAACCCCGTCCATTAGGGCTGGCTGGTGGAAGAAGATGCTTAATTTTCTTCTGTGTTGTCAGAAGATTAAGAATGTTCTCAAGGGTATCCCCTAAGGGTGTAAACACTCGAGGGCGTTTGACTTCTCCACCTTTTGGTATTGGAGGGTTCGCAGACTGTGCTTGAAAGGGAGTGTAATTTCTGCTTTGAATAGGCATGCTTTGATTGCCTTTTTGCCCCTGTAGTATCAGGGAAACATCTTCCTCTTTCTTTTTATGGACCCTCCAGGGGTTGTTCCCATAATTTCCAGATTGGATGTGATCAGCAACAGCTTTGAGTGTAGCTAGGTCTTGAATCTTTCCGGACTTCAATCCCATCTCAGCCATCTCCCCATGTTTAACCATTTCAGAAAATGGTTTGCCGATACCGGCTAAAACTCTTTCATAGAAAGGCGCTTCTTGTATGTCTATGAAAGTCATGATCATCTCTGATTCTATCATAGAAGGACTAACTTGGGCAGCCAGGCGTTTCCACCTTTGAGCATACTTTCTGAAAGACTCATTAGACTGTTTCTTGATCTTGGTAATTTGATACCGATCAGGTACCATCTGAGACTGAAAGCTATATTGAGTGAGGAAAGCATGTGCTAGCTCCTCCCAGCTATGGATCTTAGAGTTGTCTAATCTTGTGTACCACGAACGGGCTTCTCCAGTTAGACTTTTTTGGAACAATTGCATTCTAAGCTTTTCATCCTCTGCATAAGATCCAAGTTCTCTAATAAACACCTTTAAATGTGTGTAAGGATCTAACCCATCATATTTTTCAAAGTCGGGAGTTTTAAATTTTTCTAGATAATGAACACCAGGAAAAATACACAGATCAGCATATAAAACATTCCCGTGTGTTCCAATTCCTTTAATAGCACGAAGGGTCTCTTCCATTTGGAGGACTTTCTTTTTGATGTCACCAGTGTCTGGATCTCCAGTGGGATGGGCAGCATCATGAGTTTTGTTGGTTGTATCAAGCTGCAGATTCGAGTATCAGTAATGACTGGGTTCCTCCTTGTGTGGAGGATTCATCATGTACGGGTATTTTCTGACCCTGTGTAGACTGGTGTAATTCTTTGAGTAGAACAGCCAAATCAGTAATTTGTTTACTTAATTCATCGAATTCTTTGCGAGAAACTGGATTAAGTTCAGTCTGGTCGGATGACGACATGATTAACTGTAGGCCTGTTGCCTTTTTGGACTTTGATCGGGTAGTAGGTCCGATTGATTCCCTGCGAAAGACTTGCAAAGTTTAGTCTTTAAGGAATGTGTATAATAACATGCTATGTGATGTGTCCATTTTAGGAATTTTTTCCTGCAAAACGGATGTCAGCTGTTTGTAGTATGTATGTGTATACATTTCTTTATATTTCTCATTACATAGAGATAGATATAGAATGAAATTACAAGTAATTGTGTTTACAAGTAATTGAAATGAGAGAATGAAGAGACTTTCCTCCGTTTTGGGTTTATCAAAGGCTGACCTATCTTAGGTTACTCTCGCGGCTTTTTGGATGAAGGTTCCCAAATTATCGAAATCTACTTGCCGGGAAGTTAATCCGGTCTTTCAACTGGAGCGAATTTGGGTGGTGCCTTTTCTGAGCCTTGAAGAATTAGTCTTCTCACGAGTCCAGTAATCAAACACCAACGGGATAGCCTCCTGGTGGAGGGACCACACCACATACATTCACATACATCGCGTCTCACCGTATAAAAATGATGACATGTGCGAAGCACTAATATCACAAGCAGATATGGTGCGAAGCACTAATATCACAAGTAGTTATGGTGCGAAGCACTAAGTGCAATAAGAAAATGCATTCGTACACATTCATCAAATGTAAATGCAACATCCACACACAAGCAGATAACAATTTTGAAAAGATTGTAATAGCGGCTTAAGTCCTCTTACTGGAGTCCCCAGCAGAGTCGCTACCTGTCGACGTCGGGATTTTTGGATGTCCCTTTCCGTTACTCGTTCTTTGGTGTTCTCATTTTAGGTGAGATTTGTTTGAAAAAACAAGTGAAAAAGGTCCGACGTGTATAATGTTGACGATGGACTGTTAAAAGTAGCCAGTTGGTTTTTTAAATGGTTGTACCAATACAACTGAGAAAATGATTGCACATTGACCCAGTGATGTGACACTGCTATATGGGTCGGTGAAACCGAGATTCATTAGAGTCCGGGGACTTGGTTATGCGGAGGGAAGGTGTTAGGCACCCCCCGACATCCGTGTTACCACGGTGACCGCCTCTTTTCAAGAAACTATTATCTGAATGTGTGTGAGTGTGGGTCAATGTGATGTTATTTGGAAGTAGTGCGAGGCCTCGTTCGCACCTATATACAGAGGGTTTGAATTTATGTAAAAATTCAGTTTTAAGAAAGATATGGCAGTGATGTTTTATAAAAGAGGTTTTTCAAACCCTGATGCTCAATAGTAATTGAGACCTTTTACACTCCCATTTTATTAAGTGTTCGGCTTGATTGATTTTATTTGACAAATGTGAGGCATCCGCACGAAAATAATGCACAAAATAATACCGACTTCCTCATGGGTATGGAAACCATCTGAGGAAATTCAGACAACGCAGAATAATTTACAAGTTGCTTACAGCTGAAAATGTCCATCACAGGAACCGAATCTAGATCCAATGGGTTGAATTTGTGATCACATGATTCCTAGGCGCACAAGATACCGCAATTTGTATGAAAGCGATGGCGGTATATATATAAAAGTCAGTAAATATATATATACGACGGGATCACCAACAACGAAGCACGTCCATGGGGATCGAAATATAAATAAAGTCTGTAAAAAGTTATCAACCGCCACGGAGAAACTCAGGCGGGGACGAAATGTAAATAAAGTCAGAATATGGCCAACCGCCAGGAAGAAACTCAAAGTAAGGATGGAATGTAAATAAAGCTATAAAGTTTATCAATCGCCACGAAGGAAACTCAGGGAATATATATATATATATATATATATATATATATATATATATATATATATATAAGCAATAAACGCACGGGTGTAAAATTCGTGCTCATCGTAAGCGAGTTCGATAATAGTTCATATATATAAATAGATATATATATGCAAAAATAAAGTAAACGCACTTAGGATGTAAAATCCAGTGCTCATCGAACAAAAATTACCACCATAATTATATATATATATATATATATATATATATATATATATATATATATAAGTAAGCGCGCCCAAAAGTCTTCAGCTCATCGAACAAAGTTAGGCTCACGAACAAAGTTATATATAAATATATATATATATATATATATATATATATATATATATATATATATATATATATAGAAAAGCAAATAAGCGCACTGCATCAAGTTCAGGCTCAATCGAGGCATAACTCGATAATAATATATATATATATATATATATATATATATATATATATATATATATACACACAAGATGAAATAAAACCACGGACCAAAGTCAAAGGGCAAATGCACGCAAATAACACGACTCTCAGCGTGAAGAAGGTGTGTGTGAGAGATGAAGAGAAAGACTCTAAAGTGTGTGAGAAGGCTTACAGCTGACTGCCAAAGAAGACTTCTATATCTTTAGAGTGGGTAAACACTGGCTTTTGTAGGTACAAAAGAGGCTATATATGAGCTCACAGGTGTTTAAAAGGGGAAAGTACACTGCATGGGGTGAGTGCAGAGAAAATTGGGCAGGGCTTCCTCGCCTTTTTCTCTTGCAAAATGGGCAGCCCAAGCCCTCTATTTATAGGCAATTTAGCCTCAGGTGTACCTATGGCTGAGCCGCAGGTGTACCAGAGGCAACCCGGGTGGGCCCGGGTTTTTTGGGTCGGGTCGTCTCGAAGTACGTGCACTCATGCACTGTAATGTCTACTCGGACTTTAAGAAGTGCAATCCAAGCATCCGTTTGAGGTATACAGGACCTATTTTGGACCGCCGTTGTCGAGAGTTGTACGATGGCATGGGATTCGAGTTTGTACGAAGTCATTGAAGATGGGACGATGCCCTCCGGTCTTCAAGCTTCAACTTTCATCCGTTACCCCGCACAATAGTCACTCGGGATTGATTATTTTTATGGGACATCATTACGTAGAGATGTTGAGACAATGTGGCATGGCATCACGCTAGCTAGATGACGATGTTGCCCCTCACCGGTGTTATTGCGGATCACCGATAAAGTAGAGCGTTGCTCAAGCTTCATTTGAGATTGACCGCCGCTGATTATTGAAGGTCCTCATTGTCATCTTTGAGGTGTGCCTGTCTTCCCGATGTTATCGCCGGGTTGGTAAAGTGTATCTCGTTGTGAGCGCCGATATTGAAGCTGGTCGCATTTAAAACAAGCATTTCCGGGGTCACATCACTGGGTTAATGTGAAAAGTCCCCGGACCCTAATGAATCTCGGTTTCACCAACCCGTTTAGCAGTGTCACATCATTGGGCCAATGTGCAAACCTTTTCTCGGTTGTGTTGGTACAACCATTTAAAAAACCAACTGGCAACTCTCATAGTCCAATCGTTGACATGATACGTGTCAAACCTTTTTCACTTGTTTTTTCAAACAAATCTCACCTAACATGAGAACACCAAAGAACAAGTAACGAAAAGGGACAAATAAAAATCCCGACGTTCGACAGACTTAATTTGTTCCAACTATTGAAACAAATCCCTCTGGCTGTGTCATATACACATCCTCCTCAACTTGCCCATTGAGGAAGGTCGTTTTTACGTCAATCTGATAGATTTCATAGTCGTGGTAAGCTGCAATTGCAAGAAAAATCCAAAAATACTTGAGCATCGCTACTAGTGAGAAGGTTTCATCATACTCAACCCATTTCCTTTGTTTGAAACCTTTTTGATGAGTGTGTTTTATACCTACGAATCAGCCTCTAATTTGAGCTTAAATTGTGTTAACTCGTTATTTTTGTGATTCATTTTATTTTTTTAGTGTTATTTTTATGTTTAGGTATGGTGGCATAGCATTTGAGCTTAAACGGTGGTTTCGTGGCTAAAGTGGGCAACAAAATGAGCTAGAACTGGAATGCAGTAGATTGACCCCCCCATCGTCGGGGCGGACATGTTACACACAAAACCCCCGCCGGGGCGGGGGTACTTGATCGAAAGACAAATGCACTGCCCATTGGGGCAGGCTATTAATGAAGGAAAACCCCTACCGGGGTGGGGGTATGAGAAAAGCAAGACTTCTGTTTGAATTGTACTGCTGCAGAGGCGTGAAGAATAGAGGTTGGTATGGGTTGAAATTGCATTGAGTGTTGAATTATGAGTAGAATACGTGTCCTAGGCTAGATATTAGCAAAAAACAATAAGGGAGATGAGAACGTACAAGTAATCATACAATCAATTAGTAATTAGAAGCCCTAATTTGAGCAAGAGCATTGGAGGAAGGATTGAAGGTCTAAGTCACGTGAATTGCAAGTTGGAGCTAAGGAGAAGGGTGGTTCTAGATTCATTCTTTTTCTTTATTTCAATAATTGTAATTAGGATGGTGATTTCTTTGATAATTATAGTGTTTAATTCATGTGTGATGAACTAATCTACTTATTAGGCTTATGACGGATCATATGGTTGAACGATGATTATATAGCTTTTAATTTCAAATTAATAATCTATCTTTCAGTTTATCTATAGTGATTTGTGCTCGAATTTATGAATTGTTTGATCTCCAATTTTATATGGATTTGTATGGATTCGAGAGAGGAAGTATGAATCTAGACTTAGTCATTATAGCATGTGTTCTTGAATTCTGTGATTGAATAGAAACTTGATGAATGTTAGGGTATATATATGCTTAACATCGAATGTAATAGGATATAGAACTTGAATTTAGACGTTTTTTTATTGTAATTCACATAGAGATATAGTGAATTAGTTGATTAAGGTGTTTAGCTTAATTCTATCTAATTTGTGGATTTAAGTTAATATGGTATTAGTGCATCGAGAGGTGGCTAGTTCTACTTGAGTGTTCTTGATTAATAAACTGGGATAGTGAATTGAACTGGAATTAGGGTGTAGTTATCAGAGTGATACTTGAAAAGTGAATTCGTAAGCCTAATTCTCCATCATTTTCTTGAAATTACAGTTTTTAAGTTTGTTGATTGCTTAGTATTTTTATATTTTTAGTTTTTAATAGTTGAAATCACTGAATTGGACAGTATAATAAAATTTGGATTAATATAAAGTTTGTAATTTGTAGGATTAATTTCTTATTAAGTCTCTGTGGGAACGATACTTGACTTATCATTATATTACTTGTTGACCACGTGCACTTGCGTGTGAGCGTATATAGATTTTACTCAACAAGTTTTTGGTGCCATTGCCGGAAACTTTAGTATAGAATTTAATATTTTTCAATATCAGTTTAATTAGTCCAGTTTTACTTAAATATTTTTCTTTTGTTTTTTTCTTTCTTGTTGCAGGTTCTTAAAGTCAGTTTATGTAAACTCAGTCTAGAAACCCAGACTTGCTTCCTTTTGAGGACGATATCGAGAAACAGTTTCAAAGGCTATGTAAGTGGATAAAGGACATAAGGGAAAACTTCGAGAACTCTGATAAGGAAGAAATAATGGATGTAGAAGACCAGAAAGTGTTGAGGGATTTTCCTACACCTAAGGTGGCTGAGTTCAGTCAAGTATTACCAGGCCAACTATTGCTGCAAATACTTTTGAGATCAAGCGTGGGACCATATAGATGATTCTGAACTCGATACAGTTTGAGGGATTAACAAATGATGATCCGAATGAACACCTAGTCAGCTTTTTGGAGATATGTGACACTTTCAGGTATAATGGGGTGTCAGACGACGCAGTCAGACTTTGCTTGTTCCCGTTCACACTACGGGACAAGGCGAAGAGTTGGTTACACTGTAAAAACCCAAAACCCTAATAAGACTCGTATGTATAAAATCTCGTTATATAAATAAATTTCTCCATTCTGAATGTGTTATGTGTTAATATATACTTTGTTTAACAAATTTGACCAAATAAAATTTTATCCGAAAAATGTCATGCTTGACACCTCGTGCTTAAATTTTTTTTCCGTAATTGGACTTTTTAGTATAATTATTTTTACAAGTTGCTTTGTTGTGCTTACACTGACAAAACGCTTTGTCGTGCTTGTTAGGATTAGTGAGAAATTTAGGTTAATAACCCTAATTAGCAAAACCCAAACCCTAATTAGTAAACCTAACCCTAATTAGCTAAGCTAACCCTAATTAGCTAAATTAACCCTAATTAGCTTATGTTAACACCTAATCATGGTTAGTAAACTTCAATTAGGTACTAATAAACATCATTTAACATTCCTAATAATTAAAAAAAACTTAATCAAGATTAGTGAAGATTTGGACAAAACTAAGCTACTAAACAAACCTAACTATCTTACAAGTAGGTTAGGAGTCACCCAACCAAGTTCCAAAGCTGCACATGAGCTGATAACAAACCCTAAGCAGCACAAGTAACTTTACATCAGATATTTGTAGATGCAAGTTGCTCAAAAATGACCAAAAAGCCAAGTTGAAGAATTCTATAAATAGGAACCTTAGAGCTGAGCAAACTCATGAAATTTATAAGCCTAAATACACTTATAAACTTACCAAATCAAGCCTGAGTGTTAGCAGTAACAACATCAGAAGCTAGAATTGAAAATCATTCAAGAAAAGGTACAAACCCTAGTTCATAATTAGCTCTTTGATCCTATGTTAGTTTTGTTGTTTAGATGTTTAGAATTATGTATTAGTATTTAGAAAGTATGTTAGATTGGTAGAACACGTTTTCATAACATCTAGATGCCTTAATTAAGTGTTTTAAGAAATCTGGAAATTTTGAAAACTAAGTCTAACAGCCGAATGTCAAGGCCTATAGATTTATATGTGTTTATGTTTTGGTCTGTTAATTGTTTGGTATTTGTAGCATGTTAGTAGGTCTTTAATCTGGAAAAGAAAACAGGTTCATTTGAACAACAAATTTCAAGTTATAAATACTCAAAGTGGGTCGAATTGTTTCACGGATTGCGCTCGAGTTACCCGTAAAACTCAAGAACAAATGAAACCAGCTACTTTCACCAACCTTTTTAATCGCTTTCTGTTTGTTGTTTTTGTAACGTTTTGTTATAGATCAATACCCTGTTATATGAACTACATATCTATGATCTCAAACTGCTAAAACAACTAATAGGATTACTGGAATTAATGGTCAAAAGTCGTTGACCAAGCTTGACCAAGTTTTCTGGGTTGCCCAAAAAACTGAAGAACACGAAGAACAGCGTTTGGCTGTACTTTGACCAACATAATTAGAGACCTTAGAGTTATGCTTTGTTCATGTTAATATTATATATATGTACCCTGATATATATACTACATGTTACAACAAACACCACACACGTCTAATACACAGAATCAAAGATATTCAAGCCATAAAACCGTTGACCGACCGTGACTACTGTTCTGGGTTACCCAGAAACTCAAGAATAGCTTTGACAGTGTCTTTGAGCCTCTATAACTTCTTGTTATATGTAGATTAAAGCCTAAATTTTTATTCATGTAGTACTACTGTATGAGTACTATAACATCAACTTTTGAACAAACCAAGAATCATTATCAGTGGCATTTTATTTAGTGGTCAAACTGGTCACTCGACCATGACCAAATTGTTGCCCAAAAATTCAAGAACACCTATAGCGACACTTTCTGTCACTGAAGGGCTTTAGCGACAAACATAAATTAATTTTTCTAAAAATAAATTATCAAAATTAGAAATAATTAATATATAAATATAAATAAATACAAAAATAGTTTTAAAAATTATATTAAATAATTATAATTAAATTCTGATATTTTTAGATAAATTCAATAATTATTTTATTTTATTTAGATATTATTAATAATTAACTTATTAATAAAGAAATTAGAATATTTATTTATAAATATTAAATAATTATTAAAAATAATATTAATGATATAAAATTAAAATAAATTATTATAAATTATTTAAAATAATAAACAATGTTTTTATAAAATTTTAAGTAAATATTAATTACTTATAAATAGAAATAAATGATTTAAAAATCATTTAAAGGATAAATAAATGTTTTAAAACTATTTAAAACTTCTAAAAATTATTATAATGGATATATAAATTATCTAAAATTATAATAAATTCTATAAATCAAATTTAGTCTATTTATCAACTTATTTAATATTCGATAAAGATATTAAACACCGAAACCCTACTGAATCTAAATCGATATTATATAAATGTTATATTTGAGTATTGTTATCAATACTAACGTGTTAGATTTATATATATGAACATCGTAGGTATTTATTAACGTTTGAATAGAATAACTTGACTGATCTACGCTCAGGCAAGTTTCCTATACCCAAGTTATTACTTTTACAAGTTCTTCTTAAACCTTAAACTACTTATGCAAATTCTTGAACCTATTTAATCGTTGAACAAGATTTTTATCTTGATATGTTGTTGATATAATATACTACACCCACAATTGAATTACCTTTTTATTGTAGGGTTATTGTTATAGCTTCAGCATAACTAAGAAATGAATTATTTATTCATATGAATTGTTGTTTAAATTGTTGTGTCAAACCAAATTGATTGGTAAGACATCCTAATCAAGTTGGGTATCCCGTATGGGATCTTCGATCGATAATATATTGACACTAAGTTGGGTGCATTTGAGCACTGGTAGGATGAGATGCATACTTCTAGGATGTTGAATAGGCGGATCCCCTATCTCATATCTGAATAAAATTTCTAAGTCTGTGTGACTGATAGAAATATAAATCCATAGTGAAATGGTGACAACTATCAGTCGAAATTTGAATTGTTGTATTTCTTCAAATCATATATTGTTATAAATACAAAACATGTTGAGCATGTCATAGCTCACCCTTGCAAATTATTCCTTTGTAGTTTTTAGATGGTAACCCTCGAACATCCGGAGTAGATAAAGGGAAGCCGTCCTACATAGATTAGATTATATTCTCGTCTCATTTGAATACCTTGTAATAAGAAACTCATTATGAGAATCATGTAATCGAATCTTATATATATATATATATATATATATATATATATATATATAACATCATTTCATTTCGCAACCGTTTTTTACATATATAGATGTAAAATTAGAATTCTTCAATCTAGTTGAGATCCTTGGGAACTATTTATCTGAGTGAGGGTATTAATAGCATGGACTGTTCATGTTGTTATTGATACTCTGGATTTTGGATAGATAGTTACTATCGATACGATAGTATAAATTCGCTTAGCATAGACTATACATCTGGGTGAGGGTATTAGTAATATGGACTATTCATGTTATTACTGGTACTCTGAATTTTGGATAGATAGACTCTAGTCACAGATACAGTTCATATATCCAAGTGAGGGTATCCAAACACAGTAATAGTTCTCTTGAGAATTGACATCTGTTATGGGATACTGTGAATTTTGGATCTATGGGAATTATATCTGATAGTCCCTCTATTTAATGTAATCTTGTAATCAGATACCATGGGTGTATAGATTTAAATGCATTATATATCGATTCATAGTAAGCACCATATCGGATACCGTGGGAGTATAGCTATAGGGGCGTTACAATTTAATGGTATCAAAGCTTCTAGGCTATAGATATAAGGAAGAGAAATCTTAGTATATATTTTTTCAAGTCCGTAAAAATTTTAAAGTACACATAAAATATAACATAAAAAAAATATTATGTTGTGTAAATTTCTATACAGTATTAAAGAAGTTTTCTTTTATAGATGGCCAATTCCAATGTTGAAGAAATGGTGATAGTAAACAATCCACCACAAATTGAGTCATTTTATAGCTAGTGATGCAGAAGATGAGGAATTGCTTCATGATCAACAACTACTAGATGCTGAGGAAGAGGAAGATCTAGTAGCAGGACAATTAATGAGAATTGATGAACATGATGAGGCAATGGCATCACTGATGAAGACAACAGAATATAAAAATAATAAAATGAAGTTTAGGGCTGATATAGCTGAGGGAATGATATAGCATGAGAGGGGACATAGTCAACGACTAAAAGTACAACTGCACCATGCACAGAGGGGCAGGAAGGAAATTCAGTCAAGGCTTCTTAAAACATCTCTAGGTGTTCGAGATACTTTTAATGATTTTACAATGATGCAGTTCGATATCCCAGAGGAGAAGAAAACGGCTTATCTCATCGATCGATCCGTGGTTTGTCACATGATTAGTGATTCCTTTGATGATATCAATGAATTCTAGAGAGTAAGATAGGTGGTTGAATGCTTTATATTAGTATAATAAAGAAGCATTCAAAGTTTGTATTGAATCAAGATTTTGTAAGATAGTAGTATGTTTAATTATGAAGTTGTTGTGTAAGACCGCTGTGATATATAAAATAAACAATATGTTGTGTTATTAAATTTTTATGTGAATTTTGTTATTGTTTTATATAGAATCATGCCACCAACCGTAAGACCCCAAGGAGAAATGAATAATGATGACAACTATACCCAATAGTTAGTAGACCTTATGCTAGGAGTTATAAATAGACCTGTGAACCAAAACACATCTTTCAAAGATTTTAAATTAGTTGGACCACCTGAATTCAAAGGTACATCAGAACTTGTAGAGGCACAAATTTGGATTTCTGAAATAGGGAAATTTTTTCCTAGTAACCAATGTTAATAATAACCAAAAGACAACTTTTGCAACCTTTTTCTTAAAAGGTGAGACTAATTATTGGTGGGAATCAACCAAAGGTCGGGTAGAAACTGAAATTGTTCCTTGGTATAGATTCAAAGAGTTATTCTTTGAAAACTATTTTTCCCAATCCCTGAAAGATCTCATGGAAATAAAATTTCTAGACTTAAAACAAGGAGATCTTACTGTAACCCAGTATACAGCCAAGTTTAATGAACTGTCCAGGTTTGCTCCTCATCAAGTAACCACTGAACTTAGAAAGACTCGTAGGTTTCAGGAGGGTTTAAATTCTCAAATTCGAAGTAGGTTATAAATACTTCAAATAAAGACTTTCTCTGAAATACTGGAGAAAGCTACTATAGCTGAAAGTGAGAATGAAAGTCTTGCTAAATTTCACCAGGACAAGAAAATTCAGAATGAAAAAGGCAAACCTAGGATATAACCCAGTTTAGGTGGGTTTAATAACACACGAAAATGGGATAATACTTTTTCTAACAACCTGGGGAAAAAAGATAGGAATTACTAATAATAATTTTAGTAATAATATCAAACCTTGTCCTACTCGTGGTAAGAAACATAAAGGAGAATGCCTTCGTAACAAATGTTATAATTGTGGACAATCGGGACATTTTTCTCCCCAGTGTCCTCTTCCAAATAAAAATAAATGTTTTAATTGTGGTTCATTAGACCATTTTTCAAAGAATTTTCCTAAACCTAAGAACCAAAGAGGAAGGGGGAATATAATACCAGAAAATAATCAGTCAACAGTAGCTGCAGTTGGGGTTCAGAATCAACCTACCGTGAGAACATTTAATATGTCGGTGAGGGATGTTGTTGCTTCACAGGACGTGGTGATAGGTATCATCCCTATCAATACTTTAAATGCATGTGTTATTTGATTCTGGTGCTATATGTTCTTTTGTGTCTAAAATTTTTTCTACAAACTTGAATATACCTTGTGAAAATTTAGACAAACCATTTTATGTAGAAATTGCTAATAATGAAAGGATTCCGGTTAAGACCATATACAGGAACTGTGGTGTGGTAATAAAAGGACATAATTTTAAAGTAGATTTAATACCAATTCATTTGGGAGAATTTGATGTAATTTTAGGAATGGATTGGTTAGTTAACCATAACGTGGTGATTGATTGTCATCAAAAACGTATAAACCTTTTGACTGCTTCGAAGTCAAAGGTAGTGTTCAACGGTAGTTGTTCACCTAAGCAATCTCGATGTGTGACCATAATTCAGGCATAAAAATTACTTAGAAAGGGTTGTTTAGGATATTTGGCCTATATAGTTGATACTCGACATGAAGGAGTAAAACTAGATCAAATACCTATAGTTAAGGATTTTCCCGATGTATTTTCGGATGACTTACCAGGTTTACCTCCAGATAGGGAAATTGAGTTCGTCATTGATCTTGCACCAGAACGCACACTAGTTTCTAAGGCAATCGATATAGAATGGCACCTATAGAACTGAAAGAGTTACTTATACAATTACAGGAACTCTTAGATAAAAAGTACATACAACCTAGTGTTTCACCCTGGGGAGCACCAGTGTTGTTTGTAAAGAAGAAGGATGGAACTATGAGACTATGTATAGACTATAGGGAGCTAAATAAATTAACTATTAAAAATAAATATCCTTTACCAAGGATTGATGATTTGTTTGACCAATTAAAAGGGGCCGAACATTTTTCAAAAATTGACCTTAGAACAGGTTATCATCAATTAAAGGTAAGAAAGGAGGATGTGCCAAAACAGCGTTTAGGACACGCTATGGACATTATGAGTTTCTTGTAATGTCTTTTGGATTAAGAAATGCACCAGCAACATTTATGGATTTAATGAATCGAGTGTTTAAACCATGCTTGGATAAATTTGTTGTAGTGTTTATCGACGATATTCTGGTATACTCAAAAACACGGGAAGAGCATACTGAACACTTGAGAGTTGTTTTGGAGATATTACGAAAGGAACAACTTTATGCAAAGTTTTCCAAGTGTGAATTCTAGTTAAAGAGAGTTGAATTTCTAGGTCACGTAATTGACAAGAATGGAATATTTGTAGATCCAACTAAGATAGAAACGGTTGTGAATTGGGAACAACCAACAACTCCAACAGAAGTACGAAGTTTTCTCAGTTTAGCGGGTTATTATCGACGGTTTATAAAAGATTTTTCAAAAATAGCAACCCCATTAACCAATTTAACTCAAAAGACGGTGAAATACGTCTGGACAAATAAATGTTAGGAAAGCTTCCAAGAGTTGAATAAGCGATTAAGCATGGCTCCATTGTTATCCTTACCAGATGATATAGGAGGCCTTGTAGAATATAGTGACGCATCACACAAAGGTTTAGGGTGTGTGTTGATGCAACATGTGAAAGTGATAGCTTATGCATCACGACAACTCAAAGATTATGAGAAGAGGTATCCTACTCATGATCTAGAGTTAGCCGCAGTAGTTTTTGCCTTAAAAATTTGGAGACATTATTTGTACGGGGAGAAGTGCTAGATATATACTGATCATAAAAGTATGAAATATATTTTTACACAAAAGGAATTAAATTTAAGACAGAGACGATGGTTAGAATTGATAAAGGATTTTGACTGTGAAATCTTATATCATCCCGGTAAAGCCAATGTCATAGCTGATGCGTTAAGTAGAAAGAATCAGGAAAAATTAAATTTATTAACCACCAATGATAGGTTAATAAAAGACTTTGAAAATTTCGAAATTGAAGTGGAATGTCCAACTACCTCTACCCAAAAATTATATATTTTAGAAGGAGTTTCATCTCTGCTTAACAAAGTAAAAGAGATACATGAAAAAGATGAAGAATGTCAGAAGTATAAATCTAATATAAATGATGTCAAGTATAACAAATTTAGAATAAATAAGGATGGAATAATAAGATATGAAGATATAATCTGGGTTCCGTTAAACCAAGCTTTAAAAGACGAAATTTTGAACGAAGCTCATAATTCTAAATTTGCCATACATCCTGGCAATACTAAAATGTACAAGGATTTAAGTTGACACTTTTGGTGGTCGAACATGAAAAAAGAAATAGCTGAATGAGTAAGTAAATGTCTCACGTGTCAAAGGGTTAAGGCTGTGCATCAAAAGCCGAGTGGTTTACTTCAACCCTTACCAATTCCTGAGTGGAAGTGGGAACATATAACTATGGAT
This sequence comes from Panax quinquefolius, assembly GCA_020205615.1. Lineage (NCBI taxonomy): Eukaryota > Viridiplantae > Streptophyta > Magnoliopsida > Apiales > Araliaceae > Panax > Panax quinquefolius. The sequence goes on along the minus strand of CM035172.1, from coordinate 96,808,094 downwards.
TTTGTTGTTGGTCTTCCAGCTACACAAAAGGGCCATAATGCCATTTGGGTAATAGTTGACCGTTTAAGAAAATCAGCTCACTTTTTACCTATTAAAATTACCCATAACCTAGATCACCTTGCCAAACTGTACATCAATGAAATTATCTCTAGGCATGGAGTACCTGTTTCCATAGTATCAGATTGAGATCCACGTTTTACTTCAAATTTTTGGAAAAGCCTTCAGAAACACTTAGGAACACAATTAAGATTGAGTACATCTTATCATCCTTAGACTGATGGACAGAGTGAGAGAACCATACAAACATTAGAGGATATGTTGAGAACTTATATCATTTACTTCAAAGGAAGTTGGGAAGATCAGTTACCCTTAGTTGAATTTGCCTATAACAATAGTTATCATGCTAGCATAGGTATGCCACCCTATGAAACCTTATATGGGAGAAAATGTAGAACAACTTTATGTTGGGATGAAGTCGGGGAAAGACAAATGTTAGGACCTGAAATAATTCAATAAACAACTGAAACCATCAGCATTATTCGTCAACGATTACAAGCATCTCAAGATCGATAAAGAAAATACGCTGATCCACATCGTCAACAACGAAACTTTAACATAGGAAGCCACGTATTCTTGAAGGTATCTCCTTGGAAAGGCAAGATACGTTTTGGCAAGAAAGGGAAACTAAGTCCGAGATTCATTGGACCTTTTGAAATTATGAGGAGAGTTGGTGAAGTTGCTTATGAAATAGCACTACCTCTTGAGTTGAATTATATCCATAATATGTTTCATGTGTTTGTATTATGACCATATAAACCTGATTATAAACACATTATACAATATGAGCCAATCCAAATAGAAGAAGATCTTTCTTATGTAGAAGAACTTGTGTAGATCGTCGACTGTAAAGAGCAAGTCCTGAGAAATAAAGTTATAGCATCGGTCAAAGTAAATCTAGAGAAATCAGAACGTTGAAGAAGCTACATGGGAGCTTGAAGATAAAATGCGTGAGAATTATCCTCAATTATTTACTTAACTTGTACTGTAATTTCGAGGACGAAATTTTTTTATTAGTGGGGTGAATGTAAAACCCAAAACCCTAATAAGACTCATGTATGTAAAAAATCCCATTATATAAATAAATTTCTCCGCTCGAATGTGTTATGTGTTAATATATACTTTGTTTAACAAATTTGACCAAATAAATTTTTGTTAAAAAAACGTCGCGTGCTTGACAACTCGTGCTTAAAATTTTTTTTTCCGTAATCGACTTTTTAAAGTAATAATTATTTTTTCAAGTTGCTTTGTCATGCTTACACTGACAAAACGCTTTGTCGTGCTTGTTAGGATTAGTGAGAAATTTAGGTTAACAACCCTAATTAGCAAAACCCTAACCCTAATTAGTAAACCTAACCCTAATTAGCTAAACTAACCATATCTAGCTTATGTTAACACCTTATCGTGGTTAGTAAACTTCAGTTAGGTACTAATAAACATCATTTTACATTCCTAATCATTAAAAACAAAACCTTAATCAAGATTAGTGAAGATTTGGACAAAACTAAGCTACTAAACAAACCTAACTAGCTTACAAGTAGGTTAGGACTCACCCAACCAAGTTCCAAGGCTGCACATGAGCTGATAACAAACCCTAAGCAGTATAAGTAACTTTGCATCAGATATTTGTAGAGGCAAGTTGCTCAAAAATGACCAAAAGGCCAAGTTAAAGAATTCTATAAATAGGAACCTTAGAGCTAAGCAAACTCACGAAATTTCTAAGACTAGATACACTTATAAACTGATCAAATCAAGCCTGAGTGTTAGCAGCAACAACATCAGAAGCTAGAATCAAAAATCATTCAAGAAAAGGTACAAACCCTAGTTCATAATTAGCTCTTTGATCCTATGTTAGTTTTGTTATTTAGATGTTTAGAATTATGTATTAGTATGTTAGAAAGTATGTTAGATTGATAGAACACATTTTCATAACATCTAGATGCCTTAATTAAGTGTTTTAAGAAATCTGGAAATTTTGAAAACTAAGTCTGACAGCTGAATGTCAGTGCCTATATATTCATATGTTTTTATGTTTTGGTCTGTTAATTATTTGGTATTTGTAGCCCGTTAGTAGGTCTTTAATCTGGAAAAGAAACTAGGTTCATTTGAACTATAAATTTCAAGTTATAAGTAGTCAAAGTGGGTTGACCGTTCACGGATTGCGCTCGGGTTACCCGTAAAACTCAAGAACAAACCAAACCAAGCTTACTTGACCAACCTTTTAATCACTTTTTGTTTGTTATTTTTGTAATGTTTTGTTATAGATCAATACCTCGTTATATGTACTACATATCTATAATCTCAAATCGCTAAAACAACTAATAGGATTCTTTGGAATTATTGGTCAAAAGTCGTTGATTAAGCTTTGACCAAGTTTTTCGGGGTTGCCAAAAAAAATCAAGAACACGAAGAACATCGATTTTGGTTGACTTTGACCAAACATAATTAGAGACCTTAGAGTTATGCTTTGTTTCATGTTAATGTTATATATATATGTACCCCGACATATATACTACATGTTACAACAAACACCACACACATCTAATATACGTAATCAAAGATATTCAAGCCACAAAAAACCGCTTGACCACGACCATTTACCACTGCTTTTGGGTTACCCAAAAACTCAAGAACAACTCGATGTTGACTTTGAGGCTCTATAACTTCTTGTTATATGTAGGTTAATGCCTAAATTTTGATTCATGTTGTACTACTCTATGAAAGTACTACAACATCAACTCTCGAACAAACCAAGAATCATTATCAAGTAGCATTTTATCTAGTGGTCAAACCGGTCACTCGACATTGACTAAACTATATTGCCCGAAACTCAAGAACACCTACAAATGACACTTCTCATCCTTTGAAGGGCTTTTAGCGATAGATGTAAATTAATTTTCTAAAAATAAATTATATAAAAATTAGAAATAATTAATATATAAATATAAATAAATACAAAAATAGTTTTAAAAATTATATTAAATAATTATAATTAAATTTCGATATTTTTACATAAATTCAATAATTATTTTATTTTATTTAGATATTATTAATAATTAACTTATTAATAAAGAAATTAGAATATTTATTTATAAATATTAAATAATTATTGAAAAATAATATTAATGATATAAAAATAATAATAAATGATTATAAATTATTTAAAAATAATAAACAATGTTTTTGTAAAATTTTAAGTAAATATTAATTACTTATAAATAGAAATAAATGATTTAAAAATCATTTAAAGGATAAATAAATGTTTTAAAAGTATTTAAAACTTCTAAAAATTATTATAATGGATATATAAATTATCTAAAATTATAATAAATTCTATAAATCAAATTTAGTCCATTTATCAACTTATTTAATATTCTCGGTAAAGATATTAAACATCAAACCCTATGAATCTAAACCGATATTATATAAATGTTATATTTGAGTATTGTTATCAATACTAACGTGTTAGATTTATATATATGAACATCGTAGGTATTTATTAACGATTGAATAGCATAACTTGACTGATCTACACTCAGGCAAGTTTCCTATACCCAAGTTATTACTTTTACAAGTTCTTCTTAAACCTTAAACTACTTATGCAAATTCTTGAACCTATTTAATCGTTGAACAAGATTTTTATCTTGATATGTTGTTGATATAATATACTACACCCATAATTGAATTACCTTTTTATTGTAGGGTTATTGTTATAGCTTCAGCATAACTAAGAAATGAATTGTTTATTCATATGAATTGTTAAGCTTAAATTGGTGTGTCAAACCAAATTGATTGGTAAGACATCCTAATCTGAAGTTGAGCATCCCGTATGGGATCTTCGATCGATAATATATTGACACTAAGTTGGGTGCATTTGAGCACTGGTAGGATGAGATGCATACTTCTAGGATGTTGAATAGGCGGATCCCCTATCTCATATTTGAATAAAATTTCTAAGTCTGTGTGACTGATAGAAATATAAATCCATAGTGAAATGGTGACAACTATCAGTCAAAATTTGAATTGTTGTATTTTTTCAAATCATATATTGTTATAAATACAAAACATCATGAGCATGTCATAGCTCACCCTTGCAAATTATTCCCTTTGCAGTTTTAGATGGTAACCCTGGAACATCTGGAGTAGATAAAGGGAAGCGTCCATACATGATTAGATTATATTCTTGTCTGTTTGAATACCTTGTAATAAGAAACTCGTTATGAGAATCATGTAATCGAATCTTAATATATATATATATATATATATATATATATAACATCTTTCATTTAACCGTATTTTCTTACGTATATAGATGTAAAATTAGAATTCTTCGAATCTAGTTGAGATCCTTGGGAATTATTTATCTGAGTGAGGGTATTAATAGCATGGACTGTTCATGTTGTTATTGATACTCTGGATTTCGGATAGATAGTTACTATCGATACGATAGTATAAGTTCGCTTAGCATAGACTATACATCTAGGTGAGGGTATTGGTAATATGGACTATTCATGTTATTACTGATACTCTGAATTTTGGATAGATAGACTCTAGTCACAGATACAGTTTATATATCCAAGTGAGGGTATCCAAACACAGTAATAGTTCTCTTGAGAATTGACACCTGTTATGGGATACTATGAATTTTGGATCTATGGAAATTATATCTGATAGTCCCTCTATTTAATGTAATCTTGTAATCAGATACCATGGGTGTATAGATTTAAATGTATTATATATTGATTCATAGTAAGCACCATATCGGATACCGTGGGAGTATAGATATGGGGCGTTACATACACTCTCTACCGCCAGGATCAATAACTATATGGGAAGACCTCGATCAAAAATTCCCATCCAAATTTTTCCCTCCAGTAAAGACTGCAAAAATGAGAAACGAGATTACCATGTTTGAACAACAACATGGGGAATCATTGTATGAGGCATGGGAGAGGTACAAGGAATTGCTCAGAAAGTACCCACATCACGGATTACCTAAATGGCTGCAGATGAACACATTTTATAATGGGTTGAATGGGAATCTCAGGACTAGTATAGACGTAGCTTCAGGTGGAGCATTTATGGCCAAGAGTTAAGAGGAGTCATATGAGTTGATAGAGACAATGGCGGCTAACAACTAACAGTGTCCCATGGAAAGAATGACACAACCTAAGGTAGCTGGAGTGTTATAGGTAGATGGGGTGACGACGTTAGCAGCTCCGATTTCAGCGCTATCAAAGAAGGTGGATGCTTTCTCGGGTGTACAAACTCAGCAGATTATAGTTATTTGTGAATTGTGTGTGGGTGAACATCCTACGAAATAATGTGTAATCAACCCAACGTTAGTACAATTTGTGGGTAGCTACAACAAGATTCCACAGAATATGTTTCAGGATGCATATAATCTGGGGAATAGGAATCATTCTAATTTTTCGTGGAGTAATAATCAGAATCAATAAGCTCCACGACCATCTTATCCCCCGGGATTTCAAAATCAGCATCAACAAACAGCTCAGCATCAAAAGAGAAAAATAGATTTAGAAGAGTTGTTGTCAAAATATATAACGACCAACGTGGCGGCCAGGAAATCACAAGCAGTAGCTATCAAGAACTTAGAGAATTGGATGGGGCAACTGTCTTTTGCATTGAATAATAGGCCTCAAGGAACTCTACCCATTGATACAGAGAAAAATCCAAAGGGGAATCATGAGCAATGTCAAGCGATTATGTTAAGGAGTGGAAAACATCTTGAGGAGAAGAAAAGAGAAAATTTGGTTGTAAAAGATGAAGAAAAAGAAGGTAAAAATAAAGTGGTTGAGGACAAATGAGGTGAAGAAAAAAGAAAGTGGATAAGAACAAGACAGATAATGAACCGGTTGTGTATCCTCCACCACCGTTTTAGGAAAGAATTCAGAAACAGAAGTTAGACAAGCAATTTAGCAAATTTTTAGAAGTTTTTAAAAAACTTCGGATCAACATCCCTTTCGCAGAAGCCTTAGAACAAATGCCGAGTTACGCTAAATTCATGAAGGAAATTCTATCAAGGAAAAAGAAGTTGGAGGATTTTGAAACTGTAGCATTGACGAAGGAGTGCAGTGCAGCTCTATAAAGAAGGTTATCGCCAAAGTTGAAAGATCTGGGGTGTTTCACTATTCCGTGCACAATTGGGAACATGGCATTCCAAAATTGTTTGTGAGACTTGGGGGTAAGTGTGAACCTCATGCCGTTATCAGTATACACCGAATTGGGTTTACCAACTCCGAAACCGACCAATATATATCTACTGTTGGCGGATAGGTCAGTCAAATACCCAAGAGGAATTATGGAAGATGTCATGGTTAAGGTGGATAAATTTATATTTCCATCTGATTTTATAATTTTGGATTATGAAGAAGATAAAAATTGTAACGCCCCCAAATTCAGCTACTTGAAATCCGAACTCGGTGCTTTATGATACCATTTCTATGAGCGGAATAATACTAATAATAATAACAATAATATAAATAACAAACTTAATTTACATAAATATCAGAGTCTAATCCCAAGTACGCAACCTTTACTACATTAATTACAATACAAGATAATAATAAATATCTTTATCTTAATAAAGTCATACTATTACATAGAATACTATAACACTTATACTGTTTGCTTTCCTTTTCTCTTGTTCTTGGCCGAACCTTCTAGTTGTTCACACTTAGCTAAAAACATTTAAATTAAGTAAGGATGAGCATTTGAGTGCCCATCAAGTAATAACAATTATAAATATTAGCTGAAAGAAGTAAATGTTTTCTTTATACTACACTTCTACAACGAATCAACAGTTGTGAAGTAAACTGAACCAATAATAATTATATAACAATTCTATATCAAATTTTTGAAACTACGTATTGATTATAACTGGAGATTAGTCGACAGACTATGAACATTATTTTCTATTTTTGAAAAGTTTAAACAGAACTTCATATGCAAACCGTCATAACTTACGGGCGCGAGGGTGTACATCCCATGGGCCCTGTATTGATCAATACTACATACAAGAATGATATTATTGTTCATCTTATCCGCCTTTAGCGCACAAAAGTGTTCCCAGATTAGGGTTGTTCATACTTAGTCAAGAATTCGGACTAAAGCAATTTGATTGGATACAATAAAGTTTTATCATGTTTAACGATATTTCTAAATGTGTCTAGCTAGGTCAAATAGCTTAGACGGCTTTGAAGTCAATGTATACATACTGGGATTTAATAAATAGGTATCAACATGTGATTTAAATACAATAATTATCCAAGTGAGGAAACTCTTATAACCATGTTTAGAAATTAACGAACAAAATAAATATTTGAATTATAATATAATACTATGTTGATAAAAAATGATCGGATATAATATATATAACAATATGGTTAATATTCTGGCATAATATAATTCTGAAAACTTTCTTACTTATGTCCATTGCATAAAGTAAATGCAAAGGTAGGATACTTACCTGGTCTGCTGCTTACAATAAGCAACTTAGTTTTATCTTTTATACCGAAACCTATCAGTAATAGGATCATTTTATCGATTAGAATAACATATTGTAACACATAATACTTCTTATTGCAGTCATCACATAACCTAATCACATTGTCACACATGTTTCACAGTCATTGGATAACAAACAAACACATATACAAACAAATTATATAAGTTCAATTCAATTTTTGAAACATGTCAGTGTGCCAACGGCTTTATCGGGTTATTATTGAGTCTAAGACTCAATCATGTCATTCAATATCCATTTAAATAATTTAAATATGAGTCCTATTATTTTTCATAACCTTATAATAATTTTTAAACAATTATTATAATTTATCATGATTTTTCAAACACCGGAATCATTATTAAATGATATAAATATTAAATAATTTAATTATCATTAATATTTAATTAATGTTAAACTATTAATGAAACCATTGCCAAAATATTAAAGTTATTCATAATAACTCAAAATAATTTTTAAAGTACTAATATTACCCTTAAATAATTTTTAAAAGAATTAAAATCATTTTTAAATAATTTCCATTAATATTTTAATATTAATGCATTATTTATCGAAATATTAAAAGTCATTAATTAGAACTTAAAATATTTTTAATTCATTTATATCCTTCTAAATGATTAATAAAATAATTTTAAACTAATTATTTAATATAATTATTAAATAAACTTAATATCATTAATATTAAATTAATATCATTAATATTAAATGAAATCATCCTTTAAATATTAAAAGTTATATTTTATAACCTAAAAATATCTTTAAACACTTTATTTTTATTTAAAATGATCTTTATAATATTCATTTTTAAATTAATTTATTTAATATAATTATTAAATAACTTTCATATCATTAATAGTAAGTAATTAATGAAATTACCTTTAAATATTGAACGTTATATTTTATAACTTAAAATTTTATTAAACCATTTATTTTCATTTAAAATGATTTTCTAATATTAAAATCATTTTTAAACTAATTTATTTAATATAAATATTAAATAAATCTAATATTAATGAAATATACATTTATTCTAATATACATTTATTAAATAAATTTATTATCATTAATATTAATTTATTAATGAAATTTATCACAAAATATTAAAAGTCATTAAAAATAACTTAAAATATTTTCTTATACCATAATGCAATTTTAAATGATTTTTAAGTATTAAAATCATTTTTAAATAATTTATTTAATATAACAATTAAAAAAATTAAATACTTTTAATATTTCAAAAATATTAAATATTTATGAAATATATAAAAAATTATTAAAAACTAATTTTCAGACTTAAAATAATTTATTTTGTGTTTTTCATAATTAAAAACTATTTAATACTAATTATTTAATAAAAATAATTAATTTTGTAAATAACTACCGCTAAAGGGCTCTATAGCGACGAAACTGTCGCTATATGTGTTCTTGAGCTTGTCAGAACCTTCAAAGTTTGTTAATTGGGTACCTACTTTGACCAAGTCTAGATTACTGATCTACATGTTTCTGGGTTTGATAATGGTTTATGATTGTAGTATTAATGTAATACTACAATCACCAACAAGTTTTATGTCCATAGATCATCATAACAGTGAGTTCTAGCCCATCAAAAAACTTGTCAGGACTGTTCTTCAATTTCTAGGTTTCCCAGAAATGAAGAACAGTCAAGGTACCTTTTTTTCGATCCTTATTACTTGCATCCTGGTTCTACTTAGCGTAATATAAAGGTTCATAATTGCAGTAGAGATGCCAAGCACAAAATTTAAGCAAGTCAAACATTGTTAGAAATAATGTTCTTACGGTTTCTGGGAATTCCAGAAACCCGACCTCGTGATCGTTTGCCTAGTTTGACCTCCTACTACTTCGATCTGGCTTACGATATAAGAGATATTAAATCATGGATCTATAGTCCAGACAACACACTACCATTTGATCACAACAACATTAACAATACACATATAACCTGACAGATTAAGGCATTAGAAAAAGTTATCAGACGCTGCTAAAGACTTTCTGGGTTACCTAGATTTTAGAAAGTCATAGTCGATCAACGATCTTTGACCATGAATAACTTACAATCTACAATAGATCTAACTCCGAATCAAGTTCTAGATCAAAGCTCTCATAACATACTACAAGAGAAAACACTTAAACAACAAAAACACATAACATACAAAGATCTATGAGGACTGACATTTGACTGTCAGACACAAAAACAAAAATTTCCAGATTCTTTAAATCTTCAAATTTGAGCTTATAGATGTTATGGATCTAACAGCTATCAACCTTGATCATTGATTAACACCTTTTACAACATATTACAACACAAAATCATAACTTCTAACATGATCAGATTTCTAGGGTTAGCTTTATACCTTCTATGAACAAGCTTTGATTCTTGGCTTCTAGATCTGTTATGGTGATAGTGGGGCTTGGTTTGGGAGCTGATCTACTACATAATTTTGAAGCTTAGGAGAGAGAATGGGTTGGTTGAGTATTTGGTCACAAAAGAGGCTTAAAATGAATTTTTCTCTCTCTTAATATATATATATATATATATATATATATATATATATGTGCAATACATTTAATTTGAGGTGTATATATATGGGTTCTTTGAAATTTATTGGTCACATGGGGTTGTTAGATTCGGTCACCCACTCCATATCTTGGAAAGATTTTCAAGCAAGCCTCAATTATGTAAGAGGGGCATAATAGTCATTTTGATTGGGATATTAATGGCACAATTGGCAAACCCTTAGGGTTTAACCTTAAGGTTTAACACAAAAATTATAGGATTTTTAATTAGGTTTTTTTAAAAAAATTAGTTTCTAAAATTTTCAATTAGGGTTTCTAAATTAATTTAGGTTTCCTAATTACATAAAACATAAACATTTAGGTTTTAAGTTTCACAAATTATCATTAAGATTACTAATTTAGCAATTAAGGTTTACAATAGCAATTGGGGTTACAAATTTCTAATTAGGGTTTCTAAATTTAAGATTTAGGGTTTCTTAATAATTAGAGTTTTCCCTAATTAAGAACAATACATATCATTAGACATATTATCACAATATCATGATTATAAAATGACATAACAAATTCTTACAGTCAAAAATGACTTTAAGGTTTCTAATCAAGTAGGGTTTCCACATATTAATTAGGGTTTATAATTACTAATTAGGGTTTCTGATAAATAGGTTTTTTGCTAATTAATGTTATAATCAATAACACATATCATTAATCACATAACACAATTACTAGACATATTTTAAAGTCTCATTTGGCTTCAAAACTAGGGTTTGTCAGTAAAATTAGGGTTTTGCAGGTTATAATAAAACTGTTCCCCGGATTAACCTTACACACATAGCATACAAATTTATAACACTGACAAATAATAATATAATATTATTATTCTCATTCCTTGATAAAAATCCAAAATTAGGGTTTGGATTCCATATTTGATTTATCTGTCATATATACCTTTATTAATTAAGTTAAAATAATTAACTTAATTAATATAAATTAAATTCATATAATACAATAAAATAATCATTATAATAATTCTAATAACCATTTCATATATTATTTAAATAATATAAAATCATATTTTCATGGAAAATAATTAATAAAAACATTTTACTATAAAATTAATTATTATAAGAATATAATGTATAATGATTAAAATTCTAAAATAAAATTATTTGTAATCATTCATGTAATAAATATATTTTATATTCATCACATAAATGCATACACATTACCTGGCACACATTCTCATCTTTAAAATAAATAATATAAAAAAAAATTATACGTAAAATTTCTGATTTAATTATATAGAAAATATCCGGTTATTGTTGCCTCTTTTTTTAGTATTAACAAAAGAGCTTTAACTCATGCAAGCATACATGTGTCAACAAGCAATACAGAGCAAGTAAAGTATCGATCCCACATAGAAAGTTGTTTAATTCATATCACTATGCATTAATTAATTCACTATATTTATATGCTCAAACTAATGACTAAGATTGGTTTGTTCTCGAATTGCGAATAACAACTAAAATAATAATAACACGGAATAAATCAAATTTGGAATTAATGGGATCCTAACTTCATTTAATACTTCATTCAATACCCACTGTCATGCATGACTTGTTCACATATCACAGGAAAGTAGCCAAGAGCACTAAAAGAGTATTAGCCATTTTTCAATGCACTAAGACCTACTTACACAACATCCACGTATGATAGACTCTATGTAATCATCAATATAACCAAAATCACTATATGTCTATGTGAAATTGCAACTATATTGATTTTAAGTTCAAGCCATTATTCTAACTTATACGGTGAAACCATATATGTCTATCTGGTTCACGAAATACATAAGCCATATAACACAGCCCTATATACGTATACTATCATGATTACAATCCATATTTGCATGTTCATTGTCAATTCCATACAAATACTGAAACGAATGGTGATCAAGCATTCATACATGCAAAATAATCATGATAAACATCCTATATGATATATAAAATATTCCAGCATTTAAGCATGCAATCAAACTATATATTAAAATCCGTTAGAATCCCATAATGGAATTTAGTTCATGACTGAACCAAAAGCCATTATGGGATCAAATCTAACATGATTAATAAACAAACAATTGAAAGATGAAAGGTAGAAACAATCAAACCCAATTGCTGAATATAGATCAATATTCAAATCCTCATAAGATTCCAGCAAAATAATAATAATAATCCACTCTGGTAGAAAATCCCCAGAAGAAGTAGGAAAGTAGAGTTTTGGCCTCCTTCTACGTTGGAATCTCTCCTAGAGAGTAAACCCTAATTACGATGTAAAGAATATGACTAAAATTGTCAAAGATACGTCTGACACCAGTCAGATATCGTTTTTTAAAACATTACAACCCTTAAAAATCGAAAATTAAAATAAAACAAATCAGCAGCTTCAGGCCTCGCGCGCGAGACTTGCAGTAAGTCATGATGTTCAGCTAGGCTCGAGACTTGCAGTAAGTCGTGATGTTCAACCAGGCTCTCGCGCGGGCGCGCGCTCCCTAGGCTTGTTATGTTCACGGCCGCGCAACTTGCAGTAGGTTTGCATGGTCTAGTTGGGTACTCGCGCGGGTGCGCGCCTCCAAGCTCTTCCTGCCGCGTGGCTTGCACTCTGCAGATCCTGGTTCTTGTTCTTATTCTGTCATGCTACTGCTGCTGCTACTTGTTCATTCATGCTTAATATCCTTCCATGCTTGGTCTCCTTGCTCCATTGCACCTTCATGCCATGTATATCCCGCTTTTGCCTTGCCTTCACACATCCATTAGCCCCGTGCCCTATAACACCACCAAAATAGGCCAATTCCTGCACTTATTCACCAAAAGGAGTTTTAAGTACATGCAATGCAAACTAACATGAAATGCAGCTAAAACATACTAAAATGTACTTGAGATGGGCATAGTTCGTATGAATTGGTACTCCATAAGTAGGTATAAAACCCACTTATCATATACCCCCAAACTTGAACTGTTGCTTGCCCTCAAGCAATGCATACTAATGAACAATGAAAATGCAGCTATATTACTATGCAATTAAATTGTGATGCAACTAATCTCACATTGTCCCAACTATCATAGAAATTCAGTTCAATTTGCCTCAACGAATTTTTTCTAGATTCAAGAATACAAATTCAAATCAAACTGCAGGCATAATGTCATACACTCAGATAATTCAAAAATGCTATAGTGATGCTCTGTATGTGTGTTGTGTTCGCCAAAACTTGATTTAGGCACATAATACTCATGTTATCTTGCTCAAAATAGAAATTTGCATCTTAAACCAAGACTTATGTATATATATGCAACCAAGACTATTCCAACATCTTAAAATAAACTAAGGTTCAACACTAGGCTTAACTGCTTTATTTCTACCCACGAGGGTGACTTTTGCACTTCCCCGCGGTGTTTATTGCTATTTTTCTTTTCTTTTTCTTTTTCACATGACTGTGCAATGTCTTATTCCATTAGGCACATTGCTACCCCTTAGAGAGCTTTCAACCAACGACTCCCAAACCATGAAAGACCTTAGGGCGCTAGGTGTAGAGACAATCCCCTTGGGCGTACTTACTCAAGTAGTCAGGGCCTTGAAATAAGACTAGCCACGTTATTGCTATTCTTCTTTTCTTTTCCTTTTTCTTTTTTTTTTATACACAGATACCCATGTTTTCCCAAAGTTTAAAAATCAATGTTTTATATAGTCTATACTCACTTTTCACATATTTCCCTTTTTAAAACTACATTTTTCTATCGAGTATTGCAACACATGCTTCTTATACCTACAAGCGATTGTGAACACATTTGTGCAAACCGAAAGCATTTAAACAACATTATGAATTTCATTATGTCAAACATTATATCTCAGCTCGTATTATCCAAAATACTCAAAAATTATTTAACAAAATTCACTATCATCATTGGCTAGACAAAAATTTCTATATGGCAAGAACTGTGAGATATGCAAACTAAACATGAACATGCAACTATATAAGCAAAAATATACTCTTAACATGACAAAAATTTAAAATTTAAACTGAACATGCAAAAACTAAAGAATTAAACTAATCATGCTAAACTACATTCAACTAAACTACTCCCCAATACCCCTAAACTTAGAATATTCAATGCCCCATTGAATGAAGGTAAATGGTACGAAAAACTCCCCTAATTATCGGTGGTGCCACCCTCCTCGGGTGGTGAATCTGGTGGTGGATATGGTGTTGCGGTTCCGAATTGAGGCCATTCTAGTGTTGTTCCTTGTTGTGCACAAGCTTCGGCTAAGGCCCTTGTGAGTCCCGTCGCAAATGTGCTCAAATTATCGTACATGGCATTGACTTAAGGCCCAACCTTCTGAGTCGGGCGATCGCATGGGTGGCACGCGGCGCATGTGAACGGGCCTTACCATCATCTGTCTCGCGGTGGGTCATTGTGATGCGCTTCTAGAAAAGGGGTCAAGGATGAATCTTAGTCCACGGGTGTGGTACACCACCGCCTGGGCCCTCGAATTTTTAATCGTGGCATGAGTAATGTCCTGGCTTGGGTATTGCATTTGCTCATTGCCCCAGTTGCATCCCTGATTAGCTCAAAGCATGGCAACCACAGATGCGTGTGGGATGCTCCCAATGGTTCTTCCCCATAGATAGTGCAACATATTCTCATGAATGAGATGACCAATGTCAATGTACTTCCCGGTGATTATGCCCCACAGAATAAGTGCCCTCTCCATAGTTATTTCGTGCTGATGGGAGGAAGGCATAAGCTTGGCACATATGAACAAGTTTCATGCCTTTGCATAGCGGTTCAGGGCTGCAGTTGGGAATATACGAGGCTGTGTCATGCCAACTTTATATGTCCTTTTCGTACCTAACACACATAACTCTACAATAACCAACTCCATGTTGGTCTCCGAATGGGCACCGGTGACCCAATTAGCAGCCTCCATTGGTGGTGCATCAGTAATTTTGAAAATTAATCGGATGGCACGGGGTCTGTAATCTACCTCGATACCTCAAACCAGAGATATACCGCTCATAGTGACCTTGGCATTGGCGTAGAACTCGCGGACTATGCTCATAGAATGGGCATTGGAGTAGCCGTCAGTCCACCCCAACCTCTCTCTCGAATCATGGCGCACAACTGGCCATCCTTCCCCTCCGGCATGAATCCTCGCTCCTTGACGAACGTCTTCGCCACAATTCGGTAGTACTCTTGTTGAGCTTCCAAGTTTAGGAACTTGGTATGATCCACAATATCAGCCCCTTCACTGCCCGAAGAGGATGAAGAAGATGACATAATTGATCGTGCTCGCTTAGGCCCCATTTGTATTTGATAGAGATTGCACAAATTATATGATGGAGAATGAAGAAAAGCTTGAAGAATTGATAACCCCCAATACTCGTTTCTGTAATCCAAATTAGGAACCCTAGCTTTATATTGCACTTGGAGAAGTTGAGGAGATATGGACTTTGAATGAGGAGAGAATCATGGCTAATTGATTGAGAGATGTACGGCATAAACTTGTAACTGATAGATAGATAGCGAGGTGAGTTATGGAGAGTGAGAGAATTTTGCATCTGTAATTATTCCAAATGAGAGTCCAAATGGTCCACAACTCTATTTAAAATGTTCAGATCTGTTTTAAATCGGTGTCGCGGCATGCTAACGCTATGAAGTTTGTAATGGGCATTGGGCGTTCAAAGCGTAGACTTTGAGAATGAATTATTGTCAAAATTGATTTGATGCGTAGCCATGAAGTTTGTGATAACTAGTTGCATGCTGCCGCCGCCGATGTCGATATCTGCAATTCTAAAATTCAATTCCACTCTGCCTATCAATGATGCTGTCCAATGATGGTTCCTGCATAGACATTAATGCACATTGTTAATGCATGACTTAGTGGCCTCCTAATGCTAACATCTTGCAACTACTCGCAAAGTAATTCTTACTACACACTTAAGCATGAACATCTAGTATCCTATTAAAAATGAATTCGATATAACTACTGAACTAATCCACAATGAATAACTAAAAACAAATCAATGGAGATAGAAATAATGGGTTGCCTCCCATCCAAAGCTAAGTTATAGTCAATTAGCTTGACTATCTCTGAGTTTCATGTCACAGATATAATTGAGGTGCTTGCCTTCTTGTCCGCCGCACCCCGAAATTTAATGACTTCATCTTTCATCAATGGCTCTACCTTCAACTCTAAATTTTTACTCGTTTCACACCTCAACGGGCCATAATTCCTCAATTTTCGTACCTCATCCTGTAGGCACCAATCCACCACGTCAACCAGGAAGCACTCTTCTTCATCCGTTGGTAAATTGATTGCTTTAAAGACGTTGAAGGTGATCTCTTGATCCTGAACATGCATAGGGAGTTCACCTTTTTGCACATCTATCGACGTTCTGCCTGTGGCCAAGAATGGTCTCCCCAGTATTATTGGTATGCTTTTGTCCTCCTCGTAGTCTAGAATGATGAAGTCAGCTGGAAAAATAAACTTGTCCACCTTAACCAACACATCTTCAACAAGTCCCTGTGGATATGTGATGGATCTATTAGCTAATTGTAATGCAATATTTGTCGTCTTTGGATCTGGCAACCCCAACTGGTTAAACACTGACATGGGCATCAATTTTATGCTTGCCCCAAGATCACATAAACACTTACTGAAGTTCATCTTTCCAATGGTGCATGAAATTGTGAAGTCGCCTTTGATCCTTCAACTTTGAGGTAATTTCACCAAGCACTAGATCGCATTCCTCCGTCAAGGCTACCATTTCAAACTCATCTAGTCTCCTCTTCCTCGACAATATACCCTTCATAAACTTCGTGAAATTTGGGCATTTGTTCCAATGCCTCTACGAATGGTATGTTGATCTCGCAGCCTTTTTGAATACCTCCAAGAATTTTTGAACTATTTATCTTCCCTTTTTTATTTAATCATGGATACGGAACTTGAATGTGAATTGGTGGTAATGGACTCTTAAGCTTCCTCTCCGAAACTCGTTTTCTCACCTCTTCCCGCCGAACCTCGACTTTTTCCGGATTTTCTTCGAGCAACCGATCGCTTTCTCGCCTTTCGGCACAAGGCGCTCTCCTCAAGGTAATCTCGCGGGGCACGACGACTCAGCGAAGACGACAAATCTTTCCCAGATCTCAATGTGATCGCTGACACTCGTTCCTTCCTCTCTTCTTGGATTTGTCTCTCAGACATTTGGCAATGAACCCCGGGGCCCGTTAGTAAGCATGTTCGCCATCCGCCCCATTTGAGTTTCCAGATTCTTTATAGCCACCGCTTGGCTCTTGATCATAACTTCGTGTTTTCCATGTATTTCATCATCATCTCCTCCACTTCGATTTCTTTTTCTTGCGAGGTACATTTGGAGTGTGATGTTGTTGTTGTTGTCGAGAAAAATCCCCATGAAAGGGTGGTCTAGATTAAACTGCGGCCACTACTGTTGGTTGTGATCGAAATTGATTATTGGTTGAAACTAATTCTCGCCGATTCCTCGATTAGTCGACCAACTAAAGTTTGGATGATTTTGGTTGTTGGGGTGGTATGTGTTCTGAAATTGACCTTGGTCTTTTCTGTAGTTGCTCACATATCGCGATCGATTTTCGAAATGACCGCACATTGATCCGTCGAGTGTGACCCCGCACAAATCTCACATACAAAGGCAACCGTCTTTACTTTTTCTTCTGCCAAAGTATCTATCTTCTTTGCCATGGCTGCCATCTGTGCTGACAACTGAGTAATAGCATCAACCTCCAACACACCTGCAACTTTGGGTTGTGCCATCCGAGATGTAGGATTCTGAAAATTGTTGGATGCCATTGTCTCGATCAGGTTATAGGCTTCTTCATATTTCTTTGCCCATATTGCCCCTCCTGCAATTGCATCAACAATCGGTCTCGACTGCCATCCCAATCCATTATAAAACATGTTGATCACCATCCAATCTGGCATACCGTGATGTGGACACTTCCTCAACATTTCTTTGTATCTCTCCCATGCTTCATATAAGGACTCTCCCTGTTGTTGCTCAAACTAAGAGATAGCTGTCCTCATCTTTCCAGTCTTAGCCATTGGGAAGAACTTAGCTAAGAACTTCTATGCTAAGTCCTCCCATGTAGTTATAGATCCTGTTGGCAAAGAATCAAGCCAACTTTTCACTTTATTCCTCAATGAGAATTGAAACAACCTTAGTCTAATAGCATCTTTCGTTACACCATTGTATCTGAATGTATCAAATATTTTGATGAAACTTAACAGGTGTTCATTCGGATCATCTATAGCAGCACCCCCAAACTGAACTTTATTCTGCACCATTTGAATAATGCCAGTTTTTATCTCGAATGTATTGGATGCTATCGATGGTCTGACGATGCTAGACTGTAGTCCATTTATATTGGGCATGGAATATTCCTTCAGAGCCCTATGCTTCTCTCGTTTCTCTTCTCCTTGTACCTCGGCTGCCATGTTAACTGTCGTATTTTCTAACTGTGCTTGTAAATTTCTACGAACACCCGCTTTCCAACCTCTCTCGTTTATGTTATCCTGAACAGGTGTTAAGTCGGGGTTGGATGACCGCATGTGCATAAAAATTTATCCAAAAACCTGAAACAAAAACAAAAACTGAAAAGAGATAAGACTAGAATTATCTAAGTCATATAATATAGCTTAAAACTAATGATAATAATACTAAATTAAACGCCTTTCCCCGGTAGCGGCGCCAAAAACTTGTTGCCTCTTTTTTTAGTCTTAACAAAAGAGCTCTAACTCATTCAAGCATACATGTGTCAACATGCAATACAGAGCAACTAAAGTATCGATCCCACAGAGAAAGTTGTTTAATTCAAATCACTATGCATTAATTAATTAACTATATTTATATGCTCAAACTAATGACTAAGATTGGTTTGTTCTCGAATTGCAAATAACAACTAAAACAATAATAACACGGAATAAATCAAATCTAGAATTAATGGGATCCTAACTTCATTTAATACTTCATTCAATCGCCACTGTCATGCATGACTTGTTCATATATCACAGGAAAGTAGCCAAGAGCACAAAAAGAGTATTAGCCATTTTTCAATGCACTAAGACCTACTTACACAACATCCACAGATGATAGACTCTATATAATCATCAATATAACCAAAATCACTATATGTCTATATGAAATTGCAACTATATTGATTTTAAGTTCAAGCCCTTATTTTAACTTATACTATGAAACAAGATATGTCTATCCGTTCACGTAAATACATAAGCCATATAACACAGCCCTATATACATATACTATCATGATTACAATCCATATTTCCATGTTCATTGTCAATTCCATACAAATATTGAAATGAATGGTGATTAAGCATTCATACATGCAAAACAATCATGATAGACATCCCATATGATATATAAAACAATCTAGCATTTAAGCATGCAATCAAACTACATATTAAAATCTGTTAGAATCCCATAATGGAATTTAGTTCATGACTAAACCAAAAGCCATTATGGGATCAAATCTAAACATGATTAATAAACAAACAATTGAAAGAGGAAAGGTAGAAACAATCAAACCCAATTACTGAATATAGATAAATATTCAAATCATCATAAGATTCCAGCAAAATAATAATAATAATCCACTCTAGTAGAAAATCCCCAGAAGAAGTAGGAAAGTAGAGTTTTGGCCTCCTTCTACGTTGGAATCTCTCCTAGAGAGTAAACCCTAATTACGATGTAAAGA
Organism: Panax quinquefolius; assembly: GCA_020205615.1. Classification (NCBI taxonomy): domain Eukaryota; kingdom Viridiplantae; phylum Streptophyta; class Magnoliopsida; order Apiales; family Araliaceae; genus Panax; species Panax quinquefolius. Next base: position 96,788,154 of record CM035172.1, on the reverse strand, counting down.
ATACGACTAAAATTGTCAAAGATACGCCTGACACCAGTCAGATATCGTTTTTTAAAACATTACAACCCTTAAAAATTGGAAATTAAAATAAAACAAATCAAGAGTTTTCAGCCTTCATGTATTGCCGCTGCTTCCACCCTATTACTCTATGCAAGCGCGAGACTTGCAAAGAAGTCGCGATGTTCAAAAGCTTCTCTCGTCGTGGGCGGCTCCCTAGGCTTGTTATGCTCATCACACAAGACAACTTGCAGTGGTTCCATGGTTCTGTTTGGTACTTCAGCATGCAAGGCCCGCCCAAGCTCATCTCGTCACTATGGCTTGCACTCTGCAGATCCTAGTTCTTGTTTTGATTCGCCATGCCATCGTCATTGCTACTTGTTCATTCATGCTTAATATCCTTCTATGCTTGGTCTCCTTGCTCCATTGCACCTTCATGCCATGTATATCCCGCTTTTTCCTTGCCTTCACGCATCCATTAGCCCCGTGCCCTATAACACCACCAAAATAGGTCGATTCCTGCACTTTTTCACCAAAAGGAGTTTTAAGTATATGCAATGCAAACTAACATGAAATGCAGCTAAAACATATTAAAATGTACTTGAGATGGGCATAGTTCGTATGAATCACCCTCCCTTATAAAGATTCTGTCCCCGGAATCACAATTTTAAAACATATACCTACAAGGGTACATAACATACACAATCATTGCAAGTAGATCTTGATCATAATTGATCGAACCGATCTTTAACTATTCAACATAAATCTTATCTATCTGATTAAACGGAAAACTGATTTCTAATAGAACTCAAATTTCTCTTTCAAAATAATTTATAAATAATTTATTATATATAGGAAATTCATGTATATAAAAATATAAAAGTCATACGAATAATAACTAGAGTTGCATCCCTGGCTGCTACCGTATCCTGCATTGTCATGCTGAATATTCTTGTGGTTGATTCTATTGGTTTATTTGTTGAAGTTGGTCTCGTTGTCGTCAGCGTCCCGCTACTTTTCCCCACATTCACGATTCCTGTCTTCATTCTCCTTTTTTGGACAATCCTTGTGACGCCCCCCAAAATTAGGTATACGTCACCCATCTTGGGTCGCCACTTACATGGTACATAAATTCAAATACAACTTACTAATATAACTGCTGTGGTACAATACGACATAAACCGTGAGTTTGAATACAAATTTTGTCTACTAGATATTATACAAACTCAAAAGGAGTCCTCATTACAACTATTATCACACTATTTCACGTAATAGTGAGGACTACTAATGCTATCCTCTCGGACCATTACTTCGCTCCCCGACTCGTCTCCGCCTATGTTCTCATTTCTCAAGAGAACACGATGAAAGAAAGGGTGAGCTCAACTAGCCCAAAGAAGAAATATTATGACTAAGATAATGCGAGAATAAATTATCATTAGCCTTCAACAATGTTAAACCGATAAAATACAATAGACAACTAGTTTAATCTGCAATGGAATAAGCAATCCATTAAAAGAGTCAAGTAGAGAATAAAGTCTACTATCTTTTATGTTTTAAAAGGTTTTCATCAATTTTTATCGCTGAGACTCAACTTAATAAATAAACCACCACATCTAATCATCCCTGTACCACGGTCAAGGATTTTCATCAAATTATCAATGGTCATGACTATACCGAATCACCCCTCGGTCATAATTATACCAAAAACTATCCATCAACGCATTACTGAGACCATCGAGGACTTTTGTCACATCATTTATATCAAGTCATGATTATACCGAATGATCCTCGGTCATAATCATACTAAGTTCATCTATGCACGTAAGTTTCAAAGATAACATAATATAACATGAGGATGATGACAATGACATAGTAATTCAATAAAACAAGTTCAAGAATTATTTAATCCATGAATTATTAACGTCCAAATTGTCAACATGATACTGTTTCGTAGAGTAAAATTCAAAAAATGATCGAAGAATATTTCCATGAAAAGATACTGGATGAAACGCAAATATCAAGGATATTCTACTAATTTCATGGAGTATATAAGTCAAAGTTTTAACCAACTGGGTATAATAAAGAATGGAATAACAAAAGAAATCACCATGCATGCAGATTGCAGACATACAAAGTTATTCCAATGTAATAATAATAACGGAACCGTGTCGTATGAAATTCACACAAATGTGATGTTCCAAATGTAATTATAAAGATGGAACTGCATCCTATGTAAAACACACATATAGGATATTCCAATGAGAATGATAAAGATTTTAACCAGTCCGGTGTAAAACACATGCATGAGGATGTTCCAATGTAATAATAATAAAGATTTTAACCAGTAGGTGTAAAACACATGCACGAGGATGTTCCAAATGTAATAATAGAAGAATGTCACCAAGTATAGGGTAAATCATGATACAAAAGTTATTCCAATGTAATAATAAGCAATGGAATAACATAAGAATTTCACCAAGTATAGGGTGCGTGCATGTATACAAAGTTATATATAGGGTATGCCACTTTTTTTGGTTATTCCAAATGTAATAATAATGAATGGAATAATGTAAGTTCTCTTCAAGAAGAAAGAATAACACCCCCTTACCGTAAAAAGAACTGAATATAGAAGTAGTGAAGAAAAGAATACTCTTCTTCTTTCTATAACTTTTCTCTATAGCTTCTCTATAATTTCTCTCTCTAGAGTTTCAATGAATTAAGTAAGAAAATAATGAAGGAATGAGCTTCTATTTATAGGAAAATGGAATGCATAGTAACTAATCCATGAACGGTCCAGATTGATTTACTTTTAATCGACGGTCCATATTTAAAGAAAAATCTTTTAAATAAAATATAATATATTCTATTTATATAAAAACATTTTACTATGCAAACACTATGCAATACTATGCAAAAAACACTATGCAAAAAACACTATGCAACACTATGCATAATAAAATATAATATATTCTATTTATAGAATAACTTTAATAAAGTATTCTATTTTATATAAAAAGATGTTTCTGTTTTATTACGTTAATAATACGAATAAAACAAAACGTCATTATCGCTATAATAATTCATATTATTAATCGACAATAATGGAATCAAACTGAGTGACTTCTCACGTAAGCATCAATAATCAATACCATGTGCTACTATGCAACCACACTTATTACTATACTTTTACTACCGAAAGTAGTTCAACAAGAACTACGGTGAAAACTTCCGCCGTTATTTTAATAAAATATTTTGTCGTTTTTCAATCCGACAATAATTTCATTAGGGTCCACCAATGATTGAGTCAGTTATTTAATATTCCCTCGCTAAACCGAATATTCCCCACCAATCGAATATAATATAACCACTTGCATACTTTGCAAAATTTATAAATACTACCCACAACTATAATATTATCTCAAATTCACACCATATATTAAAAATTATTTTGACAAAATTTAAATCTTTATTGATAAAATCTGGGTCTCACAATCTCCCTCCTTATGGAATTTAGCCCTCGAAATTAGGGTATATACACGATATGATAAAGAGATGAGGATACCTTGAATACCTTTATCGTTGAAAACATTAAATTCATTTTTGCACTATATAGCCAAAGATATACAATTGTAAAACCAATAATACCGAGACTCGACTTAATAGTATTACGACCAATTAATTATCCATGCACCTCTCGGCCAAGGATATTCGTGTTTTCAATTACGGTCATGATTATACCGAATAATCCGTGGTCATAATCATACCAAGTCTATCAATGCACTACGACCAAAGATGACTTTTTACCACATCCATGAATTAATATTTCATTCACGAGACTCATTTCAATAATTAATCCACATCATCGAATTATCCCCGCACTACATGTGCCAAGGATATTCATTAAGTATCACGACCACGAATTATCCATGCACTACTACCAAAGATAATCGTGTATTCATTAGTATCACGACCACAAATTATCCATGCACTACTACGGCAAAGATAATCGTGTATTCATTAGTATCACGACCACAAATTATCCATGCACTACTACCAAAGATAATTGTGTATTCATTAGTATCACGACCACAAATTATCCATGCACTACTACCAAAGATAATTGTGTATTCATTAGTATCACGAACACAAATTATCCATGCACTACTACCAAAGATAATTGTGTATTCATTAGTATCACCGACCACAAATTATCCATGCACTACTACCAAAGATAATTGTGTATTCATTAGTATCACGACCACAAATTATCCATGCACTACTACCAAAGATAATTGTGTATTCATTAGTATCACGACCACAAATTATGATTCTACCAAAGATAATTGTGTTTTCAATTATGGTTATGATTATACGAACAATCCCGGTCATAATCATACCAAGTCCATCTATGCACTTACGTGCCACGAGATGACTTTCAACATAATATAAACATGAGGATAATGATATAAAGAATCAATCAAATGAGATAAAGGATAAATATTAAACATTTATAATATAATTTATCCAGATTCAAGAATATCCCATGTTATCAATCACTTAATAATCTCATAATCTAATAACATTAATATTATAATAATATTTTAATCACTTATTAAATTTATAAACAATTTATCTTAATTGTTTACGCTTTACCATATAATGCATTTAATCATTCAAAATGCCATACTCATAAGATATCATCACCAATTATCAAATCTCTCAAAAATATGCATATACTCTATATAGGATTCTTTAGCCATAAAATCCTATTTTCAACTTTGTTACTTCACATAACATATTTAACTCATATGTTCAGAATTAAACTATTTTCATGAAAATACCAAATCAGTCCCAAAAATATTTCTTTTCTGGGATTTAGCATAATATAGTCCCATAATGAAAATATATTTTCTCGAATTTTTAAAATTCATTTACTATTTTTCAAAAATCAATTTCTAATTAATTCCTTAAGAAATTAGCTACCTCAAGGTTAACTCCAAAATTCCCAAATCTTTACAGGACCTTACACATGTTAACGTGAGCTTCCAGTTTAAATTTCATGGTCATCTGAGTTATAGAACTCCGGTTATAGCGTTTCATTGGGAAAAACCTAAATATTGAAATAGTCATAACTTGCTCATTTTAAGTCAGAATGAGCTCATTTTTGGACAGGAGATACTTTATACCATATACTTTCATGTCCCAAAAGGCCAGAATTTTTCTCATAATTTAAGTGGCCAAAACAGCCTCTCTAAAATCATGGCAGAAGCTTTTTCGGTTTTTGCAACTTTGCACTCCTTTGCTAAAATCAGTCCACACAAAAATCTACAACACCTTTTCCAGTAATTCCACTTGGATTAGTTAGGTAACTCATAGATCTAACTCTAGGACTTGACCACATTCAAAAATTCAAAATATAATAGGAGATATGGTCAATTGAATTTTATGTTACGTTTTTCACTAAAATATGATTTTCAACTCTTTGTGATTTCTAAGAAACTTTCATGTTTTCACATACTAACCAACATAACTCATCATAAAACTTACTAATACTTCATATACCCATGATTTTATTTGTTCTATACTTTTATTATGACTTTCATCATAATCCACGTAAAATGATCCTTTTAGTTGAAGAAATATTTGAGGGTTTAAGAAATGGGTTTTTTGATCTTTGGGTCAATACAAAATTCGATTTCACGTTCTAGGGTAGGCTAGGAAGTCTTCAAGAATACGCCAAGAAATTTATTAATGATAGAAATATCATTCAAAAATTACATCTCGTCCAAGACTTGGATAGTACGTCACATTAATACCAACTGTGACTTTATCCCTTAACTCGATAGCACCTCACAATGATACCTATCAACTTGCCATCTTGATCATGACGTACGCGCCACAGAAAAGTCCGCTTTTGCATTCCACACAAGGAAGTTAACAACGAAAGGATCGGGGCTCTTTACTTATGGCTTGATATAATGTTGATTAACTTTAGGGTTTGGTTACTTTGAATTCAGATAACAAAGTTGGTTATGAATATAAAAGCTAACAACCTTACGAAAAGTATGATGAGTAGTTAACCAATTGATTCCTAAAATCACATCAAAGGCAAGTATTTTCAAAAAGATAAGATCGACGAGTAACGTGAAAGTGTTTATTTGAATCAAACAAGATTTAAAAATAGTAGCGGTAACGAAGGCTCCTACTAACGAAGTTTCAACCATTAAATCAAAGTCTAACTTCTCCGGAGTCAAATTTAAACGTTGAACGCAAGCAAGAGAGATAAAAGAATGGGTAGAACCAGTATCTAATAAGGTATAGACTTCGCAAGAATTTATAATTAACTAACCCGTGCTAACTTCGTTCGGGTTACTCACTTTTTGAGAAGTCACGAAAAACGCTCTTCCGAAAAAACCACCGATTTTGTTTTGTCCAGATCCGCCTTTGGTGCCACTATCCCCGCATTGGACTTGACTTCACTATACAACAAAATCGAGCTAAATGACCTTCTCTTCTTGAAATTTATACTTTATTATCTTTGCCATGATTACCACCAAGTGGTTACCATTCTTAGCATGATAATTTCCCCACGATGGTTATCATTGTTCGATAGCCGTTGCCACCCAAAGATGATTATTATCGTGTTGTTGGTCGTTACCTTTTGTTTGAATGAATCAACACTCTCATGTGCTTCATTGCTTATCTCGGCATTTTCGGATGCCATTCTCAAACACCATCACAAAACAAGGGTGAATTGACATTTAACAAATTATCCCTATATTCGACCGACCAATCAAATACCAAATAAACTTAGGTAGGTCATACTAGCGAAGGAATTTCTCTCTCCCCTCCTAGTTCTTATCTCAAGATTTAGCTGTGGATCATATTCCTAAGCTCGATACCAACCGTGACGCCCCTAAAATTAGGTATACGCCACCCATCTTGGGTCGCCACTTACATGGTACATAAATTCAAATACAACTTACTAATATAATCGCCGTGGTACAATACGATATAAAGCGTGAGTTTGAATACAAATTTTGTCTACTAGATATTATATAAACTCAAAAGGAGTCCTCATTACAACTATTATCACACTATTTCACGCCGAATAGTGAGGACTACTAATGCTATCCTCCCGGACCATTACTTCGCTCCCCGACTCTCCCAACTATGTTCTCATTTTCAAGAGAATGGTGAAAGAGAAAGGTGAGCTCAACTAGCCTAGTAAGAAATATTATGACTAAGATAATGCGTAATAAATTATCATTAGCCTTCAACAATGTTAAACCGATAAAATACAATAGACAACCGGTTTAAGCTGCAAATGGAATAAGCAATCCATTAAAAGAGTCAAGTAGAGAATAAAGTCTACTATCTTTTAGGTTTTAAAAGGTTTTCATCAATTTTATCACGAGACTCAACTTAATAAATAAACCACCACATCTAATCATCCCCCGTACCACGGTCAAGGATTTTCATCAAATTATCAATGGTCATGACTATTTGAATCACCCCGGTCATAATCATACCAAAAACTATCCATCATCGCATTCTGGATCCATCGAGGACTTTTGTCACATCATTTATATCAAGTCATGATTATACCGAATGATCCTCGGTCATAATCATACTAAGTTCATCTATGCACGTAAGCCAAAGATAACATAATATAACATGAGGATGATGACAATGACATAGTAATTCAATAAAACAAGTTCAAGAATTATTTAATCCATGAATTATTAACGCCCAAATTGTCAACATGATCTTCGTTTTCAGAGAGTAAAATTCAAGAATGATCAAGAATATTTCCATGAAAAGATCTTTGGATGAAACGCAAATATCAAGGATATTCTACTAATTTCATGGAGTATAGAAGTCAAAGTTTTAACCATTTGGGTATAATAAAGAATGGAATAACAAAAGAAATCACCATGCATGCGCAGATTCAGATGACAAAGTTATTCCAATGTAATAATAATAACGGAACAAAGTCGTGAAATTCACAACCGATGGGATGTTCCAATGTAATTATAAAGATGGAACCGGATCCGGTGTAAAACACATGATAGGATATTCCAAATGTAATGATAAAGAGCGGAACCAGTCGGTGTAAAACACATGCATGAGGATGTTCTAAATGTAATAATAATAAAGCGGAACCAGTGTCCCAGTGTAAAACATGCATGAGGATGTTCCAATGTAATAATAGAAGAATGTCACCAAGTATAGGGTAAACCATGTATACAAAAGTTATTCCAATGAATAATAAGCAATGGAATAACATAAGAATTTCACCAAGTATAGGGTATGCCGTGGTATACTGAGTTATGTATAGGGTATGCCACTTTTACAAGTTATTCCAATGTAATAATAATGAATGGAATAATGTAAGTTCTCTTCAAGAAGAAAGAATAACACCCCTTACCGTAAAAGAACCTGAATATAGAAGTAGTTAAGTAGCAGAATACTCTTCTTCTTTCTATAACTTTCTCTATAGCTTCTCTCTATAATTTCTCTCTAGTTTCAAATGAATTCGTAAAAAATAATGAAGGAATGAGCTTCTATTTATAGGAAAATGGAATGCATAGTAATTAATCCCATGAACGGTCCAGATTGATTTAATTTAATCGACGGTCCATATTTAAAGAAAAATCTTTTAAATAAAATATAATATATTCTATTTATATAAAAACATTTTACTATGCAAACACTATGCAATACTATGCAAAACACTATGCAAAACACTATGCAACACTATGCATAATAAAATATAATATATTCTATTTATGTAATAACTTTAATAAAGTATTCTATTTTATATAAAAAGATGTTTCGCTTTTATTACGTTAATAATACTTAATAAAACAAAACGTCATTATCATTATAATAATTCATATTATTAATCAACAATAATGGAATCAAACCGAGTGACTTCTCACGTAAGCATCAATAATCAATACCATGTGCTACTATGCAACCACACTTATTATCGTATTTTTACTACCGAGTAGTTCAATAGTAACTACAGTAAAACTTCCGCCGTTATTTTAATAAAATATTTTTGCGTTTTTTCAATCCGACAATAATTCTCAAGTATGGGTCCACCAATGATTGAGTCAGTTGCATTTAATATTCCCCGCTAAACCTAATATTCCCCACCAATCGAATATAATATAACCACTTGCATACTTTGCAAAATTTATAAATACTACCCACAACTATAATATTATCTCAAATTCACACCATAATATTAAAAAATTATTTTGACAAAATTTAAATCTTTATTGATAAAATCTGGGGTCTCACAATCCTTCACCTTATGCTCCGTTGATCCACTAAATCCTGGCAGTACGAATGCCTTGAAGTCTTTGAAGTTTGTCGATCGATTATTTGGTTGATTTCACACGGCTGATATTCCGTTCTGCATAACTTGAGCGACAATATTCACAAAATTATGTATCGGGTCTGGTTGTCCTCCATCCTTGTTGACAGGTTCTTCTGCCCCTTTTATCTCGTCTTCGTATTGGCGCCATTATCATAAATTATTCTATATTAACTTACATTCTAAGCCTTATCGTATATGTTTAAAATATAACATGAAATTTTCTACTCAAATAATCATGTATTCAAAATATTAGATTTTGAAAACTTAGTTTATTGTATTAACCAGTGTTCAGATAAATAATTACTATCTTTATATCGACTTATTTCATTGATCAAACATAGATTCATATTCATAGCACTTGACATACCATATCACATACTACTTTAAACATTTGTTATCCCTTTGTGACTGAAAAGATGGGAATCGCTGCCACAACTTATACAAAATATTACATTACACCACGACATACTTATCGTATACGCATCATAGAATCATACATATCCAAGTAACACTAATACTACTTATTTCTTACACCTTCACTAAGGATCAATTGCTTAGTATTCTATATATTCCCATCATCCTAAATAATCCATTCACACCTAACTATACCAAATTCGTCAAACTTACCACACATTATGAGTTTAAGAATTCTAGCTCGACCATATACTCTCTAACTATACTCTACCTATATGCTATACTACCGTTTCAGGGTTCGATACTACATTTTCCCAAAAAATCACCTCATTAGGGTTGCTTTTGTAACGCCCGAGAAAATCGGATTTTTATGACAATTAAATTTTTATTTGATTATGTGAATTAAATGAATTTAATTGATTTCTTTGTGAGTAAGCTATGTGAAGGTCGTTCTATGACCTAGAATGTACTAACGTGGTTAGTATTCTGGCTACGTGTTAGAAATAATTGTTTGGAATTTCCAAGACGAAAATAATTATTTTTCGAGAAATTTCTGTAAAAACACTATTCATCCGTTTCTGTTCGGGGAATTATTTTGAAATTCGAGAAACGCGTAATGATAAAATATCGTGATAAGATGGAATATATGATAATATTTCATTTATGGCAAACACAGTTTTTGCCTGCGGACTTAAAACCTAAGGGTTGAGTATATTGATTTCTGAGAAGGGAATAATATGCGTAGAAGGAATGGCGTTAGGGTTAATGCGAGTGTTGTACGTTAGGTGATACTAGTTAGTATCTATGTATAATACGTTGAGTAAATACGAAGTACAATACGATTATTGTACGAGTAGTATACGGAGATAATACGTGAATTGTACTTATGTGGCACGATTAGTATTATAGAATTAAGTTAAGACTTAATGACTAATTCATTTGAGTTGGATTATTAATTAATCCAATCATTTGAATGATCAAGGCCCAATGTTAATTTAGTTAAGCCCAATTCATTAAAACCGAACCGTGGGTCGAACCGATGGGTCACCGAATGGGTAAAACCCATGGGGCAACCCATTGGATGTCACATGGGGTGGTGGGCCGGCCACCTTGGTGTGGAAGCCAAGCATAAGGCTTGGTCACCAAGTGTTTTACTTGGTGACCACACATGAATAGTAAGGAGGTGTTGGTTCTTTGTTAATTATGCCCTCCATTCTAGTTTTCTATAAATAGAAAGCTAGGTTGATTCATTTGGGAGTTTTCAACTTGCCAACCTTAGATTATTTGAGAGAGGAAGAGAGCTAGACTCATAAATTATACACTTTGGAAGCTTTAACTTTTATTCTTCCAAGAGATTGCTCAAGAGTTCTTAAGGTATAATCCTTACCTTTCATCTCCATCTCTTTTAGATTTTCTTTCATCTTAGAGAATCATAGAATGGGTGGAATATGTCTTGTGTGAGGATTTAAAGATGACTTACCATAGATTCAATCTCTATAAGTCATGAGATTATAAGAATCATAAGGTTTAATATAGTTTTGAACCATGAAAACATTGATAGTTGAGATCAATTGTTGATAAACAATTGAGCTCCATCAATGCGTTAGTATATGCACCTTGTTTGGTTAGGAAGTAGATATGAAATTCATGGAGTATTCCATGTGATTTGGTTTAGAGAACCTTAGTAACGAAGTTATGACGAATTTTACGGAAATAGACGCTAAACGTCGAAAACATAGAAATTCTGAAATGGTAGTCAAAAGTTGTCGTGATACTTGAAAATATTGGTTTTCAATGTCAACACGTGAGATAGGGTGATTAAGAGTTGTGGGTTCGAGAATCGTCGGATTCCGACTTAGAACGAAGAAAATGAGCATTGAACGCTCATTAACGCTATTTAACGATATAAAATGAACTCAATAGTGAATTTCGAGTTAACCGATTCAAAGTGTTGAATTCTTATATAAACGTGTAGGGTATGTCATTTATGACGTGCAAGCTTTTGAACGGACCAAATCGGGCTTATAACGAAGAAGTTAGTTTTTACCGGAATTTTCATGATTTTCAAAATTCACGAGAATTGGTATCGAGCTCTCAGCCACTACGCCGACGTAGTGTAAAAAAGTCGCGCCGGCGCCGATTGTGGCCGAAAAAAAAAAAAAGGTTCGGAGACTCACGCCACAACAAGAAGAGTTTGTTCATGGACTCATGTGCAGCGGCCAAGTCCAAAGCAAAACCTCGAGAGGAGTAAGCAAATACCACTAGAAATTTTCGATGTCGCGTAACAAAGACGAAAGTTCGTGGATTTTGATAGTAACTTAGGTTTTGAACTTCAGTTATTTCGAGACCTACCTGAGTTGAGTTTATATACTCAAAGAAGGTACTAAGACTAATCCTATATTACCTATACTAAGGTATATGGTATGAAACCTAGGAATGTAATGTATGTTAACAAGATATGTACGATGGACAAAGTTGGTACCTTATCAATAATGTTTGAGTCCGATTAATAAACGTCAGTGAGTAATAAACCGGGACAAAGGGTAATAAGTCATGTTGACTTTAATAAAGATATTAAGTCAGCAAAGACATAGAAGAGAAAGAAGCTTGTAGGAACAATGTGAATAGTTGTTTGATAGCTAATTACAGTGTCTTATGTGAATATATCATGTACATTTTGTAAAGGTTGTGGTCAGTCGAGTAAGTTATTTGAAGACGTTGAAAGGCAAGTTTTCTTAACGCTTGTCTAACTTCCATGTTAGCCAAGTTTTATGTGATTCGTTGAACTGAATTGCAAGACTTGTTTTAAAGAAAGGGTCGATGCCAGATTTTAACTCAATTTAGACTATTCGTAATATATAGATTGATTATTATTCATATCATTCTATATAGAAATGTTAACGCTATCCTATGTCAAGTAATTGGTACGAACGTGAAGGTAAGGTTTGTTTATGAACAAACAAAAGTATTTTTCATCGATTATTCGATGGGCACGCGAGTTTCCCAAAAATATTGAACGTAAATACGTTTAATGAATGAGTGTTGATCAACATAGAGTACTATAATTTGATCACGTAGAAGTGCTCGTAAGTTATCTGAATGAACGGCCTTAAGGTTGTGGACTCCTTTCAAGTATTAAAATGAAATTTTATCGTTCATGGTTCATCTAATTTGGTTCGTAATTCCTAATCTATTCTATACTTTGGGAATTGATATTATGAAGCTCGTTAGAGTATTATTGATTCATAATACTTTTTAACTATTGTTCAGTTATGTTGGAATTGTTATATAATTCATGAATGTGGTATTCCTGTTATCCTTGATTAAACTTCTTTGAGCGTCATGCTCACTTCTTGCGTGAATTATATAACTGTAGTTAAAGATGAATGTACTGTGAATGCCAAGAGAGATAAGGGCAAAGCTAAGATGGATGCTTAGGCATTGTGTAATAGTTTAGTAAGTTTGTATATATTATACATTATGAACAACGAACGATGTAACCGGTTTACGAACCTGGGAAGGATTATACTTTGATTGTAATAAGAAGATAGTAATTACATTCATTTGTTGTATTTCAATTGAATGATTGTATGGATGTTAGTACAGTGGAGCACCATCTGTCGGGTTGGAAGATACCCGAATTTGGGGGCGTCACAGGTTGGTATCAAAGCCTTAGGTTATAAAACTTAAGGGAGGAAAACCTTAGGCTAATAACCTCGCAAGGAAGGTAAAGTCCGAGGAATGAAATTCGAGTCTATTGACTTAAAAATGTAAGACCCCAAATTATTAATAAATGAAATTTATTTTCCTCTATTTATTATTTTGAAATAGTAAGGGTTGATTTGATTAATGTGGATAGTTATGGGTAAAATATGCAAATATTTTGAATAAGCAAGTGGTTATAAAATATTCATTATCGTCGGGGAATATTCGTTTGGTCGTGGAATATTCGTACTGTTGGGGAATATTCGTACGACGGCGCAGTCTTTTGTGGGCCCATAACGGAAAGCGATTGGATGAAGAAAACGACAAATATAAGTTGTTTATAAATAACGTACGTAGTTATCTGCTATTATCTTGTTGGAATACCCGGTGGTTAAAACACACTAATACGCGTTGTTGAACAAAGTAAGACACCAGATTGCACCAATTATTGATTCTTACGTAAGAAGGCACTACTCAATAATTGTTACAATAATTATTATTCGATATTTTATTTTATTGATTCAATAATTGTTGCGTTGATATTTTATATTGTTGTTGTTTCAATAATTGTCATTACACAAATATTTTTATTATCGAAGCAATAATTCATATTATCTGAATAA